>JAEMOT010003920.1:253252-281783 GCA_019297695.1 Apostasia ramifera | reverse complement strand
ATATATATATATATAATGTTGTCATTCGTGTCAATTAATTCAATAATTATGTCAATTATAATATATAAGGTGTGTATATGATATCACACAAATATGTAGTTAAATTTGATAAACTTCTAGATAATAATGCAAAACATCTCCTTTATAATTCTATGGAGAATTGCACACTACAACTTATATATATATATAATATAGTCATTCGTGTAAATTAATTCAATAATTGTCAATTATAATATATAAGGTGTGTATTTCATATCACACAAATATGTAGTTAAATTTGATAAACTTCTAGATAATAATACAAAATATTTCCTTCATAAAGAATTGCACACAACTTTTATATATATATATATATATATATATATATATATATATATATATATGGTGTTGTCATTCGTGTCAATTAATTCAATAATTGTGTTAATTATAATATATAAGGTGTGTTGGTGGAGTTATCAATAGGTGTGGGTGAGATGCATCAATGCCTAATGGATAAATAAAAGACATCAAGATATTAAGACATTAAAACATTAATTATACATTAAATGGGTTCATGCCCCAACGACCAAAGAGTGAGGCGCTGCAATTTATTGTTGCGGTTGGCAATGGCACTGTTGAGTAGGCGCTAGCAGTGGCAGCTCAAACACGCCATATTTATTATTTATTCCCCCAATTTTATTGGAACTCTTTCGAATTTCAATCTATTTGAAATACACGAAGAATTGCTTGCTGTGAATAAGCAAAAAAAAAAAAAAAAACTCTTTCCGTGATACTAATCCGTGATCCAAATTGATATAGAAATGTTGTACGTTTTAATTTTAGGGAATTGCATGACTTTAAAGATTTTTTAGGAGATCACTTATAATTCTAGTACTATGCTTCAGTTTAAGCGTGTTTAAGTATAGAGCTTTCATCATTATTCTCATAATTTTTTCCAAAAATTATTTCTATTATTTAAAATTATGTTATTTACTTCCGTGATTCTTTTTTTTTTTTTTGAGATATGTATCACCTGAAAATCACTC
The DNA here is from genome assembly GCA_019297695.1 of Apostasia ramifera. Taxonomy (NCBI): domain Eukaryota; kingdom Viridiplantae; phylum Streptophyta; class Magnoliopsida; order Asparagales; family Orchidaceae; genus Apostasia; species Apostasia ramifera. The sequence continues at coordinate 280,758 of JAEMOT010003920.1, read as the reverse complement.
CCTGTCGGCTTCTTCAGTCATGAGTCGTTGCACTTTTAGATTGAAATCAATTCTACTCAAAATTAATCACCTCTTCTTATATCTCATAAGATAATATGCACACTTGTGTCATAGTGTGTTAGAAAATCAATTGAGGGAAAATATATGTTGATTTCTATAGATAATTCTGAGGCACATATATGATACTTAGTTTTCATAAACTCTCAATTATTAGTCCCTTCATTTTAAGAATTGTTAGCATTAAGTCCATTAATATGGAAGAAACAACTAGTATTTATCGTCAATTAATACCTTGTTAAACACTTAATTAATTTTAAATTATTGTGATCATTTTACGTGAAATTTTTTTCCTTGGTCGTTATATTGAAATTGCAAAATATTTTAAAATTAGGGTCTTAAAAAAAAACTCTAACTTTGTTAGGACCTAAATGCCAACAAAAATCTAAAATAGAAAGATGAAATCGAAATCGTGTATGTTTTTGATGTTGTATAATTTTATTTTGCTTTTGTATTTACCTTTTTGAATTTTGTATATAAATGTAAATTAAGCAAAAAAAATATTATACAAAAAAAAAATTTACAAAAAAGCTATAAAAGGAAAACGTAAAAAGAAGAGAAAACGATGCGATGGCACTGCCTGTGAGGCTTGCTTGCCTGCGCAGAGCCATCCTGCTAGGTGCCTAACGAATGACATGACATATTGAGCACCATACCTAATAATACTTTCACAATGGAAGAGCCATTAATTGAACTAATTAATATCTTTACAAAATATGTGATACATGTTATAATGATAATAATTAGTTAACTTCAAATCAGCTCAAAATTTTATTTCAATTATTTAGTTTTTCTTTTAATCGACTCTGATTAAAAGAAATCTATTAAAGTTGAACTATATATCCTATCCGGTGCGACTCTATGGATGTAGCAACAGTAGGATTTACTTCTCAACCCTATTGTTAGTTATGGCACTTAATTAACTCTCTCTCTCTCTCTCTCTCTCTCTCTCCCTCTACTTTGTTTCTTTATGAGAAATAGGGTTATGGCATTGCCATGAATGCCCCCAACCGCAAGAGGCAGTTCATGATATCATGGGAGTTAATGGTATAGGTATTCAAAGGATGATGGTCACATGCTTCATGAGGGAGATAAGAGTGAGCTCCAAAAAAGTTCATAAAGGCATGATAATTCTGCTTCAAATTCTAATTAATTAATTCTCAGGACAATGATTCAAACTATTATTGATTTGACTTTCTTTGTCTTGAGCACACCTAAGCTTAAAATTAATTACATATATAACTCCAATATTAATTGATATATATATAATATAAATTATTGCATGCATATTCATGTTCATATATATATGTACACTATAAATATCCTTTTTGTATTTTATAAACATGTATATTAATGTTCATATGGGCAAGAAATTAAAAAAGACGATCCAACATATGTGTGCATGCATGTCTGTGTCTTTTTATTTCGAAATAGAACTATTGAGATTAATTCACTGAATCCTAACCAATCTGTGTGTTTCTATTAAATTATAGCAATTACTTAGCCAAATTCTCCTATATATAATTAATTAATAAGATTTCTATGTAAAAGTGTTTTGAGAATTCTTTACATAAACTCTGGTTAATCATCTCTCTCACTCTTGTAATTGCATTTTTTTTATCATAGTGAATTTTCATTAATTTGTTATTTTTTTATTTCAAATATATATTCTCAAGTTATTTATATACCTTAAATTAATAGAATTACAAATTTAGAATTTACATTATTCCAAGTAAAACATTTTATATGTATATATACATGTTAATGTGTGTGTTTATACTTTATACATATGCTTAATATTGATGCAATAATATACAAGAATTTTATCTCGCAATTCTCTCTTCTAGCATGGTACCAGAGTTAATTTAATTTGGATCACAAGTGAATGGTGATCGAACCTTGTTAGATCTTTATGTTTGGGTGTATATTTTGATCCCAATATATGCTCATTGATTTTGGCAAAGTAAGTTGATCAATTGAGTTGAGAGCGGTTAAATTTGAATGCATGATCGACATTAATATTCTTAATTGAATCAAAATAATTAGAGCAGCTGAATTACGTGTTAAATTTTGAAAGCATTTAGTGCAATATATATATATATATATATATATATATATACACAGAATATGCTTAATTAGCAATATAACTACTTAATTAGCAATATAACTAAGTACATCACTACAGCTGCAGCCAAAGCTTCAAAAGGAAAATATCACCGAATTGGATTGAAGGGCAAGTAGAGGGATTTTAAGCAGCTACGTACGCAGCAGGCTTTCAATGGAGGAAGATGATCTCAAAGGCATTAAAGATGACTCCACTTGTCACCTTAAATGCTAGCTCTACCCTAACTTTAATGGGGTTTGATGAAGCCCATTTAAGAACCCTATTTAGTGCCCAGGCCTTCCTCTCCTAAGCTAGCTCTCGATCCCTCTCTTGCCCTGCTCCGTTTCTATCCCTCAAACTATTCTCTCTCTTTATGTTTCCCTCTCTCTTATGCTTCTTCTTCCTCTTCTTCCACGTATGATATGAAGCAGCTGGTTCTACAAGCTAAGAGGAGGTTGTCTGTAATGGAGGAGCAGCAGTACTCTCCTTCTAGGATTTTGGATCATCCAGCTGAGCTCTTTCTGGGGCCAAGCTCCTCCTCTGAATCTGAAGCAAACGTTGGCAGGAAGAGGAAGCTTGCAAACCTGGAGGAACCACCCAGTTCTCAGGCCAGCGTAGATCTCCAGCCTTATCATCCTCTTCCCTTGGACTGGGAGCAGTGCCTNCCCTCTCATTCAAAGTTAATCATTTTAGCGTTATTCTCACTCTTAGTAAAAAAATATATATGAGGAGTCTTTTAAATTCGAATCATACTTCACTGTAATTTCTAAATTTGATTAAAAAGATTATGATGTTCAAGACCAAATTAAAAAAAAAATCACTTATTTATGCCACAGGATTAATCGAACTCTATTTATGTTTAAGGACCAAATAATTTCTATCGTAATTTTAAATTATATTATGATCCACGTAGTGATACTAAAAATATTCTCATCAAAAAAACTTAATTCGAATTTAATTTCATAACTAATGACTAATTAAACAATATTAAGATATATTAAGCTGATGATTATAAATAGTCTCACTGATCAGCAAACATTTCTTTTCACTTCAGACTCAAAATAAACTCACTTCCTGCAATCTTGAACAGCTATTGCTAGCTAGCACTGCTTAATTTTAACTTATTTTTGGTGTTTTTTTCATCATCATTTATTAACTAGAAAATTATAACAATTTGTGACAATATGATCCTATTTATCTACATGCACGTAGCAAAATGGTGGCTTTTTTATGTTATCTTCAAAAAAATGTCATTTTTTAAGAAGTACAAGTTATAAAAAAGGCCCTACACTTTTAGAATTTTCACTAATGATTGCTCCCTTCATGCCAGTCCGGAAGAATGTACTATCTAAACAGGAAAACCCTTAAGAAGAGCTCCGTGAGGCCAAAGGATCACAAGCTGGATTTGGACCTCAACATCAGCTCTCTACCATCAGACGGATCAAAGAAGAAGCTAAGCCGACTCTCCGCCGCCTCCGACAACACCCTAACAACCGGTGGCAGCATGGCCGCCATCATTTGCCTCAACTGCCACCTGCTAGTGATGCTTTCCTGGTCTTCGCCAACGTGCCCAAACTGCAAGTACATGCACTCGCTGCCGCCGGCTCCGATGATCATGCCGTCGCCAAGGAAGATGGAGGCCGTGAAGCCCATCGAAACCTTAAGCCTCCTCCACTAGCTAATCATGATATACAGAGAGAGTTGGGCACTATATAGTATGTAATAAGATAGTGAAGGAGAAGATATATAGTTTCTTCCGTGAATGTAAAAATTGAACTTTTATGTAGCTCATGATCAAGCTAGGAAGAAGTGAGAGGGAACATTCCATTATTCTTTGCCTGGTCCTACACTGTGGATTGAGTTACTGTTGAATCAGAAGCTTTGAAATGTTTCAGAATAGTCACATTAATTAAATAAACATATGAATATATAATTACATAATTTATAATATTTATGATACACAATAATGCTGAATATTTATGGGGAACTCATCCCTATGCTGATGCTGGTTATATCTTGGATGATGTGTTTGCGCGTCCCAAGGGAGAAGTGTATGTCTTAATTTTATCCTTATCATCGTAATTTAGTAGCTCATTTTGATGAGATCATTCGGATAATTATCTCATATTAAATATTAGCTGAACCTTCAGTGGATCAAGTAGTTTATGTAGATCGTGCTCCTATGAAATTTATCTTCTCTATCATGGTTCATAAATTACAAAAGCTAGTGACTTTTACTTTGGCTCCGAGTAATTAAGTGGACTTTTGAAAAGCATGCACATGAATGATCCATTGAATAAAAAAAGTCTAATATAGATGGATTCTTATGTGAGAGGTAGATTTATTGAGATATACGTGAAGAATTATCTCATATTAAATATTTAATACAAGTTATGATATTTTTATATAATTGATAACTCTTACTCATTGGTTTAGACTTTTGAGTTAATAGGTGTTTAGTAATTTTATATTGGGCTCAACTTAAGCTCCCCCATAATAACTCCTTAATATAAACAAAGTACACATTTATCATTCTGCTAAGCATATTAATAATTAATCAAAATTGATTATATTAATTCATCATATAATTTAAAATTTTATTTAGATGCTGCACAAGTTAACTTCTTGTAGATCATCGTTGACCCAACACTGGTTATCCTATGGTGACCAAATTGGTCGACTAACATTGCTTGTCAACTAGTAGCCGCTATTACGAAATAGTTGTTATGTCATCAGTTGGCTACTATTGTGCACTCTACTATTATAATCTAGCCATCATGTAATAAGTAATCGTAGCCACTTATGGCCATTTGCCATCGATGGCAAATGTGCTTAGCACCTACCACCATGGGTGTTTAGTTAATTGACTTAGATTAATTATAATTTAATTATTATAATTTAATATAGTATTAGTATTATAATATGTAAATAAAATGATTATATATATAAGTTAATTACTGAAAGATCTTTATAGTTAACTTATAATTACTATTTGGATCACAATTTTTAAAAATTTACTAAAACGTCTCAATAAAATTTTATTTTCATCTCTCTCCCTCGCGAGCATATTAAATTATAGAAAAATAACAATAAACTTTATGGCAGTTGTGCGATTTAATTATTTTACATTAGCCCAAAATATTCTAATTTTTTTATTGTAAATAAATTATTCGAGCCATAATAAATAAATTTACAATATCTAAATAGATTTTGTGTTAATAGTGAAAGTTTATTTATTAAGATTGCAAGCTACAATGAGTTATGACTTTTCTTATTCAAAGAAAGAGTGAGTCAATTTTTAAATGAAGTGCTCCACAACATAATTAGATATTCTTATCCTAATGTCATTTAGATAAGATCGTGTAATATATATATATATATATAATATTTATTTATTTATTTAAACACACACTTTGAATATATCATATTATATCAAGCTCATATATATTTGGTTCAATATAATATTAGAAGTAGATTCGGGCCGACAATTTTGTTCAAAAATCAAAATTTGATCATAAATATTAAAATTAAAATTAACTCGATTTTTTAATGACTTAAATTTAAATCATGCACAATAAAATCAATTCAAATCATAATATTGGCACAAAATATATATAAATATACATATTTACTTTTTTCAACCAGCGTTTACATATTTGCTGGCATATCACTTTAAGTAGTATTAGCTCACATATCACCAGGGGTGGCAATATATGACCCGACTCGTGAATCCGACCCGAACTCAACCCGCAAATTTCGAGTATGGGTCACCAATTTTGACTCATTTATTAAACGGATCAAGTTCGGGTTGGGCATAATTGGGTCGGGTAGGGTTCGGGTTGGGTATTTATTAAAAAATACCCTATAAACGGCTCGGGTAGACCCGCCAACCCATTTTGCCACCCCTACGTCTCACTAAATTTTTTTTATATATTCAATCTCTTTCTTGTTCTACCACTCTAATAAAAAGTTTAAACTATTTCTTGTTAATGCAAAGGATAAAATACACATAATAATTGTACTCGATTTCATAATAAATATCTAAGGGTTTGTTTGTTTATAAGGTTAAAATTAAACTTGGATAGAAATATTTTTTTATTAAAAATTGTGAATGATGTGAAATAAAATTAATTATTACGTTGAGATATGTGAGGGATGCGATATAAATTAGTTATTATTTTAGTAATATGTGTAGTATGTGAAATAAAGTTAATTTTTAATATTAAATTTTATGTGTGATGTGATATGACTAGTTAAAATTAAATCAGGTTAATTTTTAATCGCCAAAATGGGGTCTAAAGGCAATATTTAAATTCAGTTCTAAAATTAAATAAATTTTAATAGAGTCAAATCAAACTCCACTCAAAATTAAAAATTAGGTACAAACAGGCCCAGAATGAAAAGTTACGTAAGTTTTCATTATAATATTGCTTCTTGGGCCTAATTGGGCCTTAAAAACCCAAATCCGTTTCACAAAGAATATTTGGGCTCGGCCCAATTTTGTTCTGCAAGGTCCAGTTTGCCACTTTGCATGAAGAAATATTTTCAAAGTAGACATTTTTAAAATACATTTTTAAAATTTAATTTTTTTAATAAAAATATGGCATTTGCCAGTTTATCTGTAATTACAAAATGTATGCCGGGGTTAGCTGAACCACTAAGCCTCATTTGTTTGGCCATTAAAAATTAACATGATTTAATTTTAATTAGCTATATCACATCACACATAAAATTTAGGAATAATTACCTACATGCCACACAATTTAGTTTTATTTATGCCTTACCCATCCATTCTTAATTAATTACGCTATGCACACTCAAAATATTATAAAATCTTACATACATATATTTTAATTTAGTTTTATTATAATGAGTAATCATAATTTTTCAATAATCTAACTATAGTTAGATTACAAAAAATCTGAACCGTTCATTATATTATTTTAAGGATATTTAAATATATTTTGAGTGAAAATCCTAAAATTTTAATGTTTAGGTGGCAGCAAAGGAAGGAGACATCCGTGATGTGAATTGATTTTAGGACAAATCAGCGCTTTAGTGTAGTATTGAGGAAGAGAAAAATATGTATCATTAAGAGTAAAAATATAATTTTAATGATTTACTAACCGAATATTTTTTTTCAAATAGATTTTGATTAAGTTTTAATTCAAATGTGTGTATGTAAGATTTTATAATGTTTTGAGTGTGTATAGCGTAATTAACTAAGAATGGATAGATAAGGCATAAATAAAACTAAATTGTGTGGCATGTAGGAAATTATCCCTAAAATTTAATATTAAAAATTAACTTTATTTCACATCTTACACACATTACTAAAATAATAACTAACTTATATCATATCTCTCACATATCTCAACGTAATAACTAACTTTATATCACATTCCTCACATATCCAATTGTTGACGTAGGATGTGGGAGTCCCAGAAAACACCAAAGAGAAAGAGAGTTCCGAAAGATGACGATGCGTAAGGGGGGTGAGCCTGTTAATGAAAGCTCAAGGAGAGGATTAGTTCAAAGCAACCGGAGAAGCACACAGAGATTTAAGGTAGTTCAGGGAGAAAATCCCCTACGTCCACCGGTCGATCAGCAAAGAGATTCACTAATAGAAAAAAATATAGCTCTAAAGGCTTGTACAATGCTTTCTTAGAGGAAAGAAGAAGAAGAAGAGATGGAGCTCCTCAGTTGGGGCTCTGATACAGCGAGAGTTGTCTTAGAGAGAGGGTTCTCTATCGTTCTTGATTACCCGTCGCTCTTCTTGCTCCCTCCCTCCTTTTTAGATACAGTTAGAGCTCTCTGCTTTTTGAGGACTGTTCAGCGGTATTTATAGCCGGTGGGGTGCGCAGCCTCACCCAGGTTTCCCGGTGAAAATAGGTGATAAGTAAGCTCTGGAGCCCCCGTCGTTCGCCTGCCACCCGAGAGACCTGAGATTGTGAAAGAAAGGTGATGGCATTTAATACTAGTACCTTTTCTAGGGATTCGTGACTGTTGGGGCATACGAACTCTTGATCTGCAGGTCTCGGGGATGGGCGCCTTGTACGGAGAACGGCGTGGTAGGTGGAGCTGATTGTGACAGGCGGTACTTTGTACCCTCGTGCCCGAGGTTATCGGGTTTGTCCTGGGATATCGGGAACGAGGTTAGGCTGAACCCTCGTGGCCGACGTTTGACCTGATCAAGAGTCCTGCAAAATCAAAGAGATGAGTCAGCAAATCAATCAATCAAATGGAGGCCAGCCAGGCGCCACATGTACGGTCAGGATGCAGCACAGGAACCACGTGTTAACACCAACAAAATAACTAACTTTATTTTAAATAATTCACAATTTTTAATAAAAAAAATCTCTATCTAAATTTAATTTTAACTTTATTAAATTTAATCTTTTAAACAAACAGATCCTTAAAGAATAAATTGTGTGGCATGGAGAACTCACATCGTATGCCATACATGACTTACAATCTAATTATATGCTAATATAACCCTGTCAAATTTACTAGATTATTCATACAATAGATTACATATATTGATACAACAGATAATATAGTGAATTAGGACTTTAAGTTTTAATTAATTAAACTGCATAGCATTTTTATAAGTTTATAAAAGACTTGATATTATGTTTAAATTAATCTTAATTACTTGGCACGTGTGTTCAACAAAAAGTCAATGTTCCCTTTCAAAAAAAAATAAAAAAACCTCAGCAATTCCCTCAGTTTTGGTTAGACACAAAAAATTTATAAATGTTTTTAAAATACTTTTATTAATATTTCATATATATTTCATACCACTTGCATATTCAAATATCAAATATTAATTTTATTTTACATTCCACATAATTTTAATCATAAATATTAAATTTATTTCACATTCATATATATTTCAATAAAAAATAATATTATTTCACATATAATATAATTCTCGTTACTAAAATAATTTTATTTCACATCATAATATTAAATAATATTTTTTCATTCTATTCCAAAAAAAAAATTAAAATATTCTCAAAGCATAATATTCTAATCAAATTAAATCGTCACAAAAAGCTTAAGAATTACAATATTTTTATTTCATATCTTGCATAAATTAATCTTATATTAATTAATAAAAAAATTTATTTCAGAGTTGTATATGTTTAAAAAATAATAATTTTATTTCACAACAAAATCTCATTGTTAAAATATTTTTATTATATATAATTTTATTAAAATAATATTTCTCTCTCTCTCTCTCATATCTAAAACCAATTCAAATTAACTTAAAAACACTTCCACATAAAACATATCTAATTTGTGAAGATCATACATTTTATAGAAATAATGTTGTTTAAAATAATATTGTTTTCTAACATTTCTCCCAGTTTGATTGATGGTTATATATATATATATATTGATAATAGGTTTTATATTTTTAAAATAGAGGGTGGAAGATATTGAGAGGACCCAGCCAAATTTGTCTCGTTGGTGTCAGCGCATGAGGTGAACAGACTTGAGCGCAGCCGAGGAACTGTCGTCGTTTTCTCGGCATACACCGCGATCTCTCTCTCTCTCTCTCTTACTCCCCTCCTCGTTTCTGCTCTCGAGGCAGACCCATCTGCGTTGTCGCAATCCATGAGAGAAGTGAGTGAGTGAGAGAGAGCTGAAATGAGTGAGTGAGAGAGAGAGAGAGAGAGAGAGAGAGGAAAGAGGACTCAGCTGTCATACTATGCATAAAGAACAAGGTGCGAAATTTACGTACATATTAAAACAATTCGATTATTTACTCAATACTTAAAACTTGCAAGTTAATTAGTGACTCAGATGACAATTTTTCTTTATTGATCTCATGCATATTTATTATATATACACACATATATATATATATATATAATAAGATATATAAGCAATAATATATTTAAAATAATAAAATATATATATATATATTCTATATTGAAAATACTTATAAAGAATTACGTCATATTAGATATTTAATATAAATTTTATTGTATTGTTAATATATAATTGATAATAGTTACAGTTAATTTATATATTAATTATATATTAACACTAAATAGAGCTTTTATAAAGTAACTCCTTTAACATTAATTTCAAATCAATATTTTAGGATATATATTCTGCATCGTGATAAAAAAATGATAAATTTACATACATTCATATTTACTCAATGTTTATAAATTATGTAATATATTTAGATATAAAAATTATACATAGTATATGTATAAAAGAATATGTATAATTTATAACATATATATATATACATATTGTAATATTTTTTAATTTACTTCACGGCTTTTTATGCAAATATCAATAAAAAAATTCATTTCTATTTATACTTATATAAACTCTAATATAAAAAATTAATTTTATTTGTATTCTATATATAAATTTTTAGTACAATCATTAACTTCATGTTAAATTTTACACAATTATGTTTTTGATATAACAAACTATGTTTTTTTTATACTTGAGCTTCACAACAAGTTAAAATCTTCAAAATAAAAAAAAAATTATCATGGACATGATAATATGTTTGATAACTGTGGGTGAGATTTTGATTCCTTTAAAATTAAAACTTTCAAGTTTTCAAAGATCTTAAAAAAAAATCACAAGTTTTCTTCACATTAAAGGAGCTGACAAGGGTATAAAATGGCCATACGTACATTTATGATTATACAAGAGATATAATAGATCCACATGATCAAAATATTACTCCATTAATTAAAGAACAAATATTATGATTTGAATGTAAAATAATCACAGTAGTGTCAATCATGAAGTTTGACTTTTTATCAATCCAACCAGTTAATTTATAACTTAAATTCTTCTGAAAAAGCATAAGGTGATGCTAAAGTCGACATCAAAAACCTACTGAAATAGCGTAACGCACAAGTTAAACGTGATTAAAAGGAACAAAAATTGTAATCCCATACTCAAACTTTGTTGTAATTCAGCAGACTAACTAGAAAAAGTTCAGTTGTTGATTAATTAAAACTTGTTTTATACGTTAATGTAAGACAAGTTGTTCAATTAATTAAAAAGGAAGAGTAAATATATATCATCCCAATCATTATGATTCCATGTAGAAAGATCATTGTATCCATTTTACTTCTTTCAACCTTCTAATCTTAGTAATTTTTAGTATTAATTCACACTAATTTTCATAATGATAAGTTAAAATATTCCAACAATTTAGGTCCAGATTAAACACTCCCTGTGTGTCAGTTTCTTTAAAATGATACATAGCATGCATATCAACATATCGTAGCTAGACAAACAAATTTCATTTCACTTTTATTATAAAATCACATATATTCCACGTAATATAAACAATGTAACCCACTTTTTAATGTACACAATATACTACATTAGATTTTTATTTACAAAATAGAATGCTTTTTTTATTAATTTTTATAATATACTCAAAGAGGTTATTGCATGAGTACTAATTTTGTTGTTTTTGTTTAACAATATAGTGCAACAATTAATAATGACAATACTAAGTGCTACAAAATAATAATCAATTATATAGTACGTTCCATCAAATAGTTCTCATGCTACCTCTCCTATTCCAGTTGCCATGACACAATACTATTTAATTCATCAAACATCTCCCCAAAAAATCTAAAATAATTCAGTTATAGAAAAAAAAAACTACCAATCTAATGAATTAATCACATATTCGAACTCCACACATGCAAATAAATTTCACATAATTTGCAAGGATTCCACGTTATGAAGCTTCCCAAAATTAACAGCACATGAGGAAATGCCATACCCTCAAACCCTCACATACCATCACCAAAATCTTCATTAGAATCCCCACAAAACCATCACACTATATATATATATATATATATAATCTCTAGAAAATAATATTTAAGTCGACCTAGCATTATTCTCTAGAAAATAATATTTAAGTCGACCTAGCATCATTCCACACGGTGAATAGAGGAGCTTCATGGCTCCCGGACCTCTGAACAATCGCCTGAACCGGATTTCCGATCCACGACCCGCTCACGCCGTAAGGATCTGAACCGGCCGGCAACATGCTCTCGAACCCAAAGCCACTTTTCACGTCATTCCCACCATAGCAGCCGCCGCCGCCGCCGCCCCCGCCCCCGCCCCCGGAGCCGCCTACAGCATGATCAACCATCATCGTGCTCATCGGCATCAAATAACCACTGTACGGCTCGACGGACGAAGATTCCATGCTCACGAAGTTATTAACGGCCGCCGGCGGCGGCTGCTGGAAGAAGTTGTGGGCACCGCTGTTCACCTGCAACTGCTGTATGTCGGTGCTAACACCGGCGATGGTGGTATCCGGCTCCTGCTTGCACCACCCCCTCAGCTGGCCGGCCGGGCTGCCGGAGCTACCGGGGCCGCCGTATGGGTAATGGAGGCCGAACTGCTGGCCGGGGTGCTGGAAGGCGATGGCCGGCCAGCCGTGGTGGTGGTGGGAGGGGCTGTACGACCCGTCAAAATGCGGGGAGATGACGGAGCTGCTGGCGGCGCCGTCGGTGCGGCGGGCGTCAATGCTGGACTCGGCGTGATCGGCGGCGTCCTTGAGCCGCTTTGCGCCGCTGCCGATGGGGAGGCTGGTGCTCTCCAGGATGCTCCTGACGTCGTAGCGGCTCATGTCGAAGTTGGTGACGGCGTTGAGTCCCCGGAACTTGATGGCGGCGATGTCGTAGGCCTCCGCCGCCTCCTCCTGCGTGCCTTTTCAAAGCCATTAATTATTCAACTCCATATTAACTTACAAATATTATTAATTATCATATAATTTTTTTTGATAGAATAATTATAATTAATAATATGGAGGAATTTTAATTTAAACAAACACCTCAAAGTAAGCCAGGTTTAATTATTGTTATGTTTTTGCGAATTTACATAATAAACAAACACCTCATTAGTTGCATGTGATTTAAATAAATAACTTCTATATATAACGTGGAATTTTTTTAATTTAATATTATCTTATTAATTTTTATAATAAATAAATCATTTTAATTTTTAACATGATAAATGATACAATTAAGGACCAAACAAAATATCTTTTATTTCATTTTGTTAAAGGCATGTTGTGAGAACTCAAAAATGAGCTCCCACTAAATACAAAAGTACAAAAGCTACCAGTAAAATATTAAAAATTTGCCATGAAATTTTTTTTATTTAAAACGCAAAATACTATGTTTTAGAAATGCATTGTTATAGGGGCATTTAACTACATCTCTTATCTAAATATATTAATTATATTCAAGTTCCAACACATTCATGTTATTTTGAGACTTTCACGATAAAATTAATAAATACAGACAGCATTCGGTATCACATCTAAAAATAGAAATTAATTAAAGGGGGTAATAACTTGCAAGTTGGTCAAACTTTAACTTGAAGGCAAAACTTTGTTTGTTTGGAAGTAAAAAATTAACGTAGTTTAATTTTAACTTGATATGTCAAGTCACACATAAAATGTAATATTAAAAATTAACTTTATTTCACATCTTATGTACATTACTAAAATATTAACATAATTATATCACTTCGCTCACATATCTCAACATAACAATTAACTTTATTTCAAACTTTTAATAAACAAATATTTCTATCTAATTTTAATTTTAATCTTATTAAATTTAATCTTACAAACAAACAAAAGTAATTAAAAGCAGTTTGGAGTGCTATGTTTTTAAAAATTCTTTATACTTTAATGTGATCATAATTTCAATTTTCTATAATAATAAACAGTACTTGTACACCGCTATGGATTTTTTTTTTGGACGTAACCCTGTGGATTTAGGTAAATTTAAAAAAATATCGTGAATTTTTGTTCTTCTACACCATGCATAAATCGTGTACAACTTTTATAGTTTATGTAAATCATATATATCTTATGATTTACGTAAACCATGTATTTAGCTCACGAAAATGTATGTCATGTACAGTTCACAAACTTACACCCTTATAAGTCTTATAAATTCATTTCCAATATGATTGACATGGTTAATTGCCCGTTACTAACAAATTAATCATAATATTTTGAAACTACAAGCAAATCTATCACATACACTATTTATTGTTACATTTTAAAAGCTTTATCCTACATATGTAGTTTTTAATATTTACAAATTGATAGTACTGTTAGATCTAGAATACGTGATATATAAACAAAATATTTACGTTTTCCCTTGTCTACCACATTAAAATCAAATTTTTACATATTCTAATGTGACTGGAAATTTAGTTGAATGACAATATGTATGCAAAAATAGAAGTTTATTATGCGTGGTCTGCATAAATTTCTCTTATTCCTACTACGAAATTATACAATGCAATTATATATTATAGGTACACATCAAAAACTGTCTCATATTATTATAATTCAAAAGCCTAAGTTAACAAATAAAGATCATCAATTGTATATTAATATCTTAATTTGTGTTGAATAAACAATATGAGATAATTTTTTATGTGTATAACATAACATATAATTACATAATATAGTTTCATAAAAAAATATAAAAGAAATTATGCAAAACCATACATGATAAACTGTTATTTTTGCATATATATTTATATATATTATTAATATTGAGCCTAACTTATGTGCCCCCAATTAGGTATCTTCCCTAACAATTATGTTTTTATATTTATAGTGGAGGAGTAGTCAATTAGAAATGGCTTACTGAATGTTCCCAGATAGAGATCCTTATTTCCTGCCACTCTTCCTATTCTTGCTTGCCACCTTCCATGCTGGTGATGTCTGCCACAATCACTTAATTATCAGCAGGGAATAAGAACAGAAATAAAAAAAGGGTACCCTTTTAATATTTTAAATACAAATAAACACAGAAGAATATGTTGATAAATGTATGAGGCTATATATATGTATATGAATAAAGTCGTTTATTTTCAAAATTAATTATAGCAAAAGAAATTATTTGGCTGCTCATGATCATACCTTGTCACACCACGGTAAATAGATGCACCGCGAGAAAACCCACTACTCTTCCTGCATTACACAGTATTAATCATAGTATCTCCTATTAAACTCTGATTATAATTTATAAAAATTTCAACCCCACTTTCAAAACATCAAATTATACATATAATTAACACTTCGACCTACTAACTACATTATACCATTTGAATTTTTGTCACACAGATGATAAATATTATGATGATTAAAAAGTGGTATTTTATTTTTAGTTAAAATTTGAGTGCTGCACTGATGTTTTAATGACATTCCAATAAGATTCCCTATATTCCCCTAGTTCTCTAGTTTGAGACATCTTTCCAGTAGATATAAATTTGTAATATCTAAATATTATGTATCAATTATAAATGAAGAGATTTTAACCCCAAAAAAATTGCTTATTAAATTAAAGTGAAAATTATATATCTATATATATATAATTTTTGAAACTCAGTACTATACCACTAAAATACCTAAATTCCGCGTACTTAAATTGAGAAATCATCCCATTTGATGTTCATTCATAATATCTAAATATTGATGTGTATCAATTAGAAGTGGAGGGATTTTAATCCCAAAACATCTGCCATATAAGATTAAAATGTAAAATGAAATTTGTAACTTTCGAAACAGACTCGATATTTTCTTTTATATTAATAACAAAATTTAAAATTAAAGAAAATTCGGCATAAAGCAAAAGACAAGAGATAACAAATGTCATGGAGAGTTGCTTAGCATTGATTTTGAACATAAAATAGTAAATTAGCGAACCTAATTAAAATATGAATAATAACAAAATATAACAAATTAATTAATTAAATGATTCAATGAACCATATATCACACGAATAACTACCTCCTTAGTGATGCCACATACTCTTGCCGTGTCATAAGCTTCATCTCATCCAACTCCTTCTCGTAATTACTAATCTATATTTATCATAAAACAAACTAATCAGAGGCAATAATGCAATTATTTCCACATTCAATAAAAGCGAAAGCAAAAACTTTGTTGTCCTTAAAAAAAATGATCAATATATAACATAAAATTGAATTTATGCTTAATTAATACTCAAGATTATCATACAGATTAACCCCAAAATCTATTTTTATGTTTTATTTGGGCCTAAATTAAAAACTCAGTGCAAGATAAGAAGATACAGGGAAATTTGTTGTGGTTGTAGTCCCCCAGTACTTGAGAGCAGCTAAATCGTAAGCCCTAGCTGCCTTTTCTTCCTTGTCATAGCCTCCTGCCCACAGATCAGTGAGATCAACAGTTAGAGAAAGCAACCCTTCAGGAAGAAGGCAAAGAGAGCTCCACAAAGAACCAAACTTCACACTGAAAAGAGAGATTCTTTTAAGCACGATCAAGGATCTAATTTCCCTTACCCAAATATACTGCATGCAGGAGGAAGATGACCGCCATTTTCCATTAGAAGACAGTGCCATAGAGAGAGACATCCCGGTCGGAGAATATCATATCAGTGCACAATAATAAAACACAGATATGAAGAAGAAGAAGAAGAAGGGGAATAAGCACCTTGTCTTCCTTTTCGGGTTTGCCCTTCTCTCCTGCAGCTGTTATCCCACAAATGGGCCTCGTATCTCCCCGTCCACCGATGCCTGTTTCAATATTGCTGATTAATTAAATTCATAATTTGTTCAAAATTTAAGTCATTGACTCCATGATTCAAATCTCTAACTTGCACTTCATGATAAAAACCTCTAAACGCTACTATCTATATATAGATCTATTTATTAACAATGAGGTGAAAATTTGATCTCAAATATGAACAAATTTACATCCAAAAATTATTTTAAAAATTTTATTAATCTTGATAAGGAATTAATTAAAACCTTGTTACTCCGCGGTAGATTGACGTTCTCTGCCCAAACGTATCGATAGACTTCCTTGGAACAGCTTCTATGGAGCCGCTTTGGGCATCAAGCTCGGCGCTTGCGGCGTCCTTCTCCTTGTTCTCCGGCGACGAGCTCTCGGCGGCCATCAGCGGCAGAGCGGAGCCCAACTGAGATCCGGTGCTCATCGACAACAACAAGCTTTGGGACGATGGGCCGGCCGCAGCATCATCTCCCACCCTTGTCTCCACTGGCTGCCCAGCCGGCGCAGGCTGGCTCCTCAGCCATGTTTTGATCATCGAAAGACCGATGGTACTGCTGCTGCTGGGAAGCTGGAAGCTGGGATTACAGCCGGAGTACACGTAGCGATCTCCGGCGATGGAGCCGGCCATCTTCTTGTCGTGGTCGAGGAACGAGTGGCCTCCGAGGAAATCTTCGAGCTTGGGCTCGTCCTCCTCCATGTCGCCGCCGCCGCCGCCGCCGCTGCCGCCGCTCGAATCTACAAGGATGGAGAGCTCCGAGGAGTTGGCTTTGAAGTCGAAGCCTGATCTCGTACTCCAATCTGAAGATAAAAACAACTTTTAATTAATAGCCGGAAAGATTAATTAATCGAATCAGATAAGAGGGCGGTGATCTAGTTTGGTGGCTGACCATGGGGTGCATGGGGGTTTCGGTTTAGGGCTTCGAAGATGCCGAACGAGCCATCGGGCCTTAGGGTTTGTATGGCGGCGCCGGCGAGGTCGGCTTCTTCCCCGGGGAAGATGCTCGCGGGCTGCGGGGGCTGAGAGGTTCGTAGGTCCTGCGGAGAGAGAGAGAACCCCAGCCAGTTGTTCATAGCGGACATTTAAAGCTGCTGTCGTATTATGAGGAAGAAGATGAAAATGAGGAGAAGGAGATGAAGGGTCAGGAGGTCAGAGATAGGTATGGAGAGAGAGAGGGAGAGAGAATCAGCAGAAGAGAGAAAAGTGAGGAAGAAGAGAGGATCAGATGCAGGAAGAGCAGTGCGTTGGGGTTTGGAAGAGAGAAGGGGAAAAGTCTGAAAGAACCTGAGAGAAAACAACAACTCGAGGCGCTGGCTAACGCGGTGGCATTATATATCTGTGAACCCATGGTCGCAAACCCTACCCTTCTCTCTGATCAGACTCTCTCTCTCTCTCTCTCTCTCTCTCTCTCTTGGCCTTACTGGGAAGGGAGGGAGGTGGTAGAGTAGTAGATGACAGAGATGTTAAATGAGTATAGGAACAAGATGATGGAAATAGCCAAATATAGGACATATAAGAATGAGGAGAATATGGTCTGGCTCTGGCACCATTTTTTTTTTTAATTAGAATAAATTTTTGATTTATATTCTGCCTTGGGGCCCTCGAAGATTCAGATAATTACACTACCAAAACCTGTTGGCTTTTCATATAAAATTAATAACCATAGATTTGCATCTTTTTGCATTGCTTCTAATGTTTGTATACATATGCGTTGGTCAATTTCACATATTTTTCAATGACACATGTGGTGCTTGAGACTGAATGAGATAGTTGTTACTTGGCATTCCATATCAAGATACGCATAATATGTAGACAATAAATAAATGATATGATTCTTATCACATAATTAAAAACCATAATTTATATAATATTACTTCCCCCAGCCTCTTAAATTATATATATATATATATAAATTTTTATGATATTTCATGCATGGTTGTTATCACCATCCTCTAATGTATATGCCACACCAAAGTACAATAATAATAATAATAATAATAACTCATCTAATATGTAATTTTATATTTATTTTTAACAATTAATTAGATATTTATGTTTAATGTGAGAACATGATAATTGAAGATTTTTATAGATTTAAGAATTTAAACTGTAGTAACTTATATAACTAATTTAGAGCCCTTCAGAGGGAGATTGAGTCTCCCAACATGATCGATGAGTATTACTAAATAAATAAAAATGCTAGAAGGTGAGGGAAATGGAGAAAAATAATGAAAAACACACAATTGTTTTTACAAAAAATGGAGTAAAAAGATTGACCCAAAGGCATAACAATAATAGATCAACATGAGAACAATGGAATGTGCCTATCATCTAGCTTGTGTTAATTAACTGTATATGAATATACAGTGATGCCATGTACATTCCAAGATGATGAAAGATCTTGGTTAGCTCCTATATTCATAAATAGAGGTCTCACTCAGATCAACCTGCACCCAACTAGAGTTATAATCTAACTCATTCCAGGTTCATATATGATATCAAAAATTCAGTTATAGATAGGTTTGAATAGATTGTTTGTAAGAGAAAGATAGGAAAAACATATATTAAGTTATTTATATATATATATATATATATATATATATGTATAAGCTGAAAGTTAAATGCAAAATAAAAGGTGATTTTTAAGGGTTTGTTTGTTTGTAAAATTAAATTTAACAAGTTTAAAATTAAATTTATATAGAGATATTTTTATTAAAAATTGTGAATAATGTGAAATAAAATTAATTTTTAATATTATATTTTATGTGTGATGTAATATACGAGATTAAAATTAAATCAGATTAGCTTTTAACTTCAAAATACAGTACTGAGCCTAAGTTATGTAAAATAAAAAAGAGGCTGGTTTTGCCACTTGCATCACATTTGAGGACACGAGCCCATGTATTCAGGCTCTCTCTCTCTTCTCTCTTCTCTCTTCTCTCTCTTCTCTCTCTCTCTCTCTAGAGTTGGCAACTAGGCATGCATCTGAGTCACGTGTTATACTAGCTGGCCTCTTAACCTGAAATTGAAGTTTCTGATCAGCTAAAAATAATATTGAACACTCAAGGCAAATTTCTTTCTACTATATTTTTTAAAAGAAAAAATTATCTAATTAAATATGTGAATCACAATAACAATAAGAGAGAAGAGAGAGAGAGACTGCTTTCCTTCCAAAAATCAATTAGCTGAAATTGGGTGGAGTTAGATGTTTCAGTGAGATAATTTTAACAATTTTAGTAATTTTAATATCAATAATTTTATTTTTTTATAAATTACTAAAATTCTATAAATTTAAATTAAATTTATTAATGATAATTATTGAATATTTTTTTTTGAGAAAAATAAGTTTTAACAAAGTTTCGATAGTTTTGGCGTAGTTTTGATAGTTCTGCCCAAACTCAGTCGAAATTACCAAAACTATCAAATTTCGGCCGAAAACGAAACTCTGTATCTTTTCAAATCGGTTTCGACTGAAATGCACCGTCCTTTAAGAGAATGAAACAGATTATTATTATTGAAGGTAAAAAAAAAATCATTAATCTTTTATCATCCATATATAATTAATTTAAATAGTATTTAAGCAATTAAGTTTAATAAGATTAAATTTTTGGCTTACCATAGAGACAACAAATACCTAAATCGGGCTCAATTTTTTATAAGAATTATAAGATGAATCCACTTTCATGCACCAATCTTTAGATAATTTTTTAAATATTTATAGAATTTCATTCAAAAGTTGACACTAATATATCATGATATTTAGATAATATCGAATTAACCAAATGCACATCAATATATTTCCAAATCTTAATCTCTCCTTAATATTTCCAAATTATTCTCCCAGAATTGAAAACTATACTGTAATATATATGATTCATTTCAAACTCATGAATAGATTAACTAATGTTAAGAAATTAACAAATTAAAGGAAAAAATAACATTAATTGCAACAAATAAAAAACAAAATGAAACAAATTAAATTTTTTTAAAATCATGAAAAATAAATATTAAATCAATAAATAAAGTTAAAATGTCAGAAGCACAAATTTCCTATGTAATTTGAAATCAGCCTGGAATATAATGAATTTAAATCAAGAAGCTTAGCTTGAATTTTTGCTAAAAAGAAATGAGGAATTTAGAGAATGATATTTTAAAACTTATTTAATGAATGAATGTCAAATCTACAAATAAAAATATCAAGAAAAAATAGAAAAAGTATTTCTTAATGTAAAAAATTTAAACATTATATTTTTTTAGAAATTTGTGCAATTAAATATAAAGAGAAATTAAATATATAATTTCAAGAAATTAAAAAATCAAAGAAAGAAATTACAAAATTGGTTTGTATGGTAATTAGCTATACTTTATAAATGATTTTTGTGAAATCTTAGTGTTGATCATGAATTTTGTACTTAATTTCTTTTTCTTTGTATTTGATTTGGATTTTAATTAAGTTGATTAAATTTGATTTTGAATATTTTTTCCAAGTAGAATCGTACTTGCAAAGCATTTTGAATCAATCCAATTTTCTTAAATCCAAAATACGTTATATATGATATTAAAGTTGACATTATAATTTATATATTAATGTTTTTTTATCAACATTATAAATCAATGTTCCAGAAACTATATATACATGCTCTCTATTTACAATTTTATATATATATAGGGGTATTCTTCCTATCTTTCACTATTCTTTTAAATTTTCTCACTTATATATTTTATTTCGATCAGAATTAATTTATTCTGAAAAAATAGTGCTACTTTCAGCAGTGTTACAATAGGATTTTTTTTTTGATAGTTAGTGTTACAATAGGATATATAGTGCATTTACATACTTTTTGAAATATTGATTATTTATCATATTACTTATAAAATGTTACAAAACACTACATGTCTAACGAAAAAGATAAGCAATAAATGAAACAATATATAGTGCTGGTTCACTTATCATTTTTCATTAACAAGTTGTATTAGTTTGTTTTTCAGGAAATGAATTTCAATCGAATAAAATTTAAGCAAAGGTTTTGAGTAATCACTACTCTTTTTAGGAGTATAGTACGGCTAATGGTAGATTAGTCGGAATCAGAAGGAAGGGAGAAAGGACTGTAGGGGTGAGAGTTTGGCTTGAAGATCGATAGTCGCTTGATATTCGGATCGATATTTAGCTCGAATCGAGCTCGGCTCGAATTATTGAGCCGAGCCACTAGCCAAGGTCGGATCGGATCAAATTGGCTCGATCTCTATTTTTTTAAAATATTAATAATATATTCAATCATTTATTGTAATTAGTTATTACTTTTACAAAAATATAACTTAATTGTGGTTCGGATATCTATTAGTTAATCTAGTAGGTATAACTAATCTAATTTAAAATTCTAACAAAATCGCTTTTTTAGAAAAAAAAACTTTCATTTTATGAAGAGTTTGAGTTAGCTCGATCAAGGCTCGAATCAACTCGAAGTTGAAACAAGCTAGCTCAAACTTGAATTGAATTGATATGAATCGAGTTTGAGTCATGCCTAACTCGGCTCGAACTCGGATCGTTGTCACCCTTGGAAGGAGGAAGGTAAAAAATTTAGTAAATGTTTTCAGTAAATTTTTTAACCTCGGTAGTTGCAAAGCTTGGCGGAAGTTTGACCGTCAAGAAAGGGATTTGCAAATGGTTAAACGCTTTCATTTCTTTAATGGCACAGTGAAAATTAATGCCTCTCGGTAATCTAATCATAATCATGCCCTAACCCAACTTAAATTAATTTACTCTCCAGAGACAGAGAGATAGAAAAAATAATTAATATATATCTAAATAAATTTTATTATAATAAAGACAATTCTACGTGAAGGCTTATTTAATAATCAAACACTCCTTTCTCTTGCTACAAAGAACTTTTCTTCCTCCCAAGTTCAATTAAGGTATAATTCACAAAACCTGCAATTTGGGCTGAAGCTCAATCGATCATGCATGTCACCATGGTCACAAGAATAAACAAGAGTGCGTACTAAATCGACACTCGACCTTTAGCAGTCCAAGCTGATTGCTGTCGTGTTATGAGTTCCCTGGCTGAGAAACAATCAAGACTTTGAAATAGTTCATACTTAGTCCACGGATTGACTTAACTCATGATCAGATAATATTGCCTTTCAAAGAGCCGTCAATAATGATCATGAGGGTATCAACTCTTATCATCTATTCGAGGCATCCTTTGATATGACTATCACATGGATCTTGTTTCCTAAATTTGCACGGTCACAATTTTAAAAGTGAAATGACATTCCAATTGAATTAGTTAATTCCTAAATCTAGTTATAAATACTCATATAATCTCTTCTTGAACACGCGAGAAGCGTAGAAACTAGAGAATTTCTATTAAAAGAAGCACTCTCTATATATATTAAACTAATTACAATGAATTTATTTCAAATAAATTTGCGCACCAGCATCAAATATCGTGTATTTTTTGCTCTTTAATTCACAAATATTTATCATGTAAAATTTATCTCATTACATTTATCTCCAATGTTTCTCCTTTCACAATATATATCATCATAAATATTCCAAAAAGTTTTTCAGTAACACTTATAAGCTAAGATCTCTAGATTATTTGATGATTTTGCACTTTAATAAATAAATTAATGTAAACTTGACTAGTATGAATTAACGAAAAGGGATATTTTTAAACTTAACTATCTAACATTTTCAATATTTTCACATGCATGCCTCAAAACGGTCTTATATATATATATATATATACACGTTATGTTAAATAAAGCCGAGTTCTAGAGAGTTCTATAAGAGGAAAGAGATACAAAATTATAAATGAGAGTTCTTTATTTAATTTCTTTCTTTGAATATGCAAGAGAGCAAAAAATAAAAAAAAATAAAAAAATGAAAGGCATTGGGGGAAGTACACACGTGCGATATTTCCACGTGTGCACGTGCTAGCGCACTCGTGTTTAGCAGGCCAATTATCACACCACACAGGATCAGACAATTTCTTTGTTTAAAAAAATAAAATATTGAGCTTGATTAAGTTATATATATCATGATTAATATTATAAAGGTGAATGTCTAAAATTTAAGAAATTACGAGATTGAAGGGAAGAAACTAAAGTATATACATCAGTAGTTTTTTTTTTTTTTAATATAAATATATCAGTAGTTGTTAAATTACAATTAATTAGATCATTATCGTTTACAAAAAAAAATATGATGATCATGATCATGACAAATCTAAAAGTAGAAGACATGTGACACTCTGGCTGATGAAGCACCAATCACGCTCGTTAGATTAACGTTGAATTTATTGACTGTGCATGATTTTTAATGGAAGATCTCAACTAAAAAGCAAATTCGATCAATTCTAATTTGTAACACTTGATTCAAATATTTATGATACTATTTGATGAGTATAAAATCCCAATAAATCAAGATGTCGACAATTATTAAATAGTTACTTACAATTACAATTAAGATCTTTCATAATAACAGTCATCAACATTCATATCTAGATTTATTAAGTAATTATAATGAATGTTGAGGTTAATTTGATCACTACTCATGTTCTTTTCAAATTAAATCTTCACTAAAAAAAGTGGTATCCTTTAACAACAAAAAATTATCAAAACTAAAAACTTTGTGTTGAGATAGTAACAACTATTTTAACAAGACTTTTGACTTCTATTATAAAATTAATTAGAGGAAAAAAATTATTATTAATTTAAAAAACTTTAATAATTCCTCTGATTAATTTAACAATTTTGGTGAAGTCATTTCCCGCACATGAAAAATTATTAAGATATATAGCATAAAATAAGTACTTTTATTATTTATAATTCTATTTCACAAAAGTATATTGTTAATTTTTTGGGACATTTTAATCTCAAATCACAGGATTGAAGATGGCATTGGAGCACCTTGTAAATAAATAAAGAGCAAAATAAATATAAAAAAAATTATGATTTATTATTAAATAATAATAATAAAATTTTTATTCAAAAGTTGAATTAAATTTAGAAAGTATTTGATTCAGCATTATTTTTAATATTATATCTATTATCTAAATATTATTATTTAAGTAATAATTTCACAAGTTTTTAAAATTATTTACATATATTTTCAACTTAAATAATTATTTTAAAAAAAAATATATCATAATATTAAAATAACATTAAACTAAATACACTCTTATAATTTTTAAATACCTTTTATTATTCTTAGAATGGCAACTGGTCGAGTAGAGTTAAACAAATAAGAATAAAAACTATTATTTCTAGTTATTTCAAATAACAAGAACTATTTACGTTTTTTTTAAGTAAAAGATATCAATTTTTTTTAATGCTTCCACGTTAAATTAGCCATTGCACATTTAGCAGAATAATATACTCCAATTTTTGACCACTAACAAAAAATCAATTTTATTCTAGATTTAGTAGGCACATTTAAAAATTAACTTTATTTTATATTCTATACATGTTTTAATAATTTTTTTTTTTCACATTCTATACATAATAAATTAATTTTATTTCACATTCAAATTATCTTTAATAATAAAATAATTATATTTCACATTATAATTTTAAAATAATTCTTTTCTCACTTTATCTTCTAAAAAAATTAAAGTTTAAATGTCACTAAAATATATTCCATGAGGTCAATATCATTTATGTAAATATTAATAATCCGACTATTAATTGTACCCATAATCATCCCTAAAATTGGGTCGAAGGCTTTTAAGTATAATATTATCTAGATATTAATACTATTTAAATACTTATGTTATCTCTAAATTATTATATATTTAATTCAATATTATTCTATTAAAATATGATAATAGAAAAT
This sequence comes from Apostasia ramifera, assembly GCA_019297695.1. Taxonomy (NCBI): domain Eukaryota; kingdom Viridiplantae; phylum Streptophyta; class Magnoliopsida; order Asparagales; family Orchidaceae; genus Apostasia; species Apostasia ramifera. The sequence goes on along the minus strand of JAEMOT010003920.1, from coordinate 255,155 downwards.
TATAGTCTCTATTATAATTAGATATTACTAGATTTTATATAACATTTAAATGTTCATATTTTATATTAATAATTTTATAATTATTTTTTTAGAATTTTTTTGGAATGTGATTTTGATTGAACTCAACTCTAATTTGGTAACCTAAAATTTAGACAGTTTTTCAATCTTAATATATAGTAAATCAAGTATATATAGCAATTTCGTCGCCTTTTGCTGGAGTTAACCAAAGTATGTATGTAATATGGGATAATTTTTAAGGCAATTTAATTATTGACAGGTTCCTATAATTTATCTACAATTATATTTTAATTGATATTTTTTAAAATCTTTTACTTTTTAGATCCTTGATTCAAACTATAAGGATCTAATTTTACCTTATTTTTAAATCACTATTTTAAATTTTATATACTTAAGTCATGAATGATTTTAAAAATTACCAGAGACTTAAGTGGTAAATCAGTTTTAAAAAAATATAAATCAAAGTATAATTATAGAAAAAAAAGAGCTTATGAGTGATTTGTTTTAATTTTATCTAAATTTAATACTCAAAATGTGTAGATATTTATTAACCCAAAAAATTATAATCTTTTGATAATGTTTAATGACCCATGTGCCTCTTACTTTAATTATAAATCATGGCATAGCTAAATTTAAGATTAATTATATATTGATTGAGCACAAGCTAATTACATTAATTTAAATTCAAGTTGAATAGATTTGAAGTTTAAACTCAACCAATTATTAACTGATTTGTGCCACAAAATTTATAGTTCTAAGTTCTTAAAAGAAGTATGAAAATTAGGGCAAAATCTAATAAATTTAATTATTATAATCATTTTTTTATTAGAGCATGTATTTATTGGACTTACGGTGAGTCTACACGAAACTTGAATTAGATACATATAAAAGTAGCTAGCCAAGTAATCGATATTGAAGTTAAATTTTAATTTGATTAATATCATTTTTCTTCGCTTGAATCTCTCTATAAGTAAAGCAATACACTCTAAATTAAACTTAGAAAATGCATGCATGAAGGGCCAGCTTTGCATCATATTTGATTTATTTGGGATTTGATCGTCGCTCTCTGGCACAAAATCAAATGCATGAACACGTGAGAGAAGAATCATGCAAACATGACATGTGCTTCTGCCCACACGTGTGGGACGGCTCCTAATTTTCCGCTCCATGGTGAATTGGCTGGAGCTCTCAGATATTGGAGATTCGACGTACGTTGGCCATGACTCAAGGAAACGAACGCTGTATGTCTTCGTTGATTATTTTCTTATTAAATAATTATATATATGTCATTTCTAAAATTATTTTTATTACTATTGTTACCTCGTGATCTGCAAAGCGGCATCTGGAATGTACACGTAGAGAGCAGCCCCAGTAATCAGACGAACGGTCAAGACAAAAGGCAGATAATCCCTATGAAGGCGAAAAGCATCATGACGAAGAGTTTTCAAATCGAAAATTCGTACCGATATGGACTATCGAGAGGACGCGGAATGGTCCCCTACGCGTTATTAAAAGAGGTATGGTCTACAGCAAGCGTCGTACATCCGTACCAGCGTGGCCGACGCCGTACATCAGTACCAGCATAGCCGGCGGACTACAGGATAGGGGGATAGCCCTTGAAGCTCCTTAGGTCATCCCACACGTCAGAGTTATAAAAAATTCAGACTATAAATTGTAACCCAACAGAGGAGAGGGGATTTTTTTTTTCTCTTTTTGGGCTCTAGATCTGTTCCCAAACCCTGCTAACTGCCTCTGTAATACACTTTTTCGACTAGTGAAGCTCTCTTTCAAGTCACCCAGAGAGTGGCGCCGTGGTTTTCCGTCTAACCGATTTCTACGTCTAAAAATATTATCTATTTTTGTTATCAACAACTATCAAATACAA
>JAEMOT010003920.1:126099-253157 GCA_019297695.1 Apostasia ramifera | reverse complement strand
ATAATCTTAATATATATATATATATATATATATATATATATATATATATGTCTGTTTATTACGTTGTAGGTCAAGAAGGTATTATTATTGAGATGTAAATAGTGACTTTTATTTATTGGTCTAAGTTTTAAAATTAATAAATATTTATTATTTGTATATTAGACCAAACTTAATTAAGATCCTTAAATTTCTCTCTTAACTGGTAATTTCATTAAACTTGATTGTTTGACTAATCAAAAAGTTAATGCAGATTGTTCTCCAATGAGCACTGCTTGGATTAAGTTCAAGCGGAGTCGAGCAGAGATCAAACTTGGCTTATCGTAATTCGATTCAAGTTCAAGTTGGCTCGTTTCAACTTTGAGTTAACTCGAGCCAACTCAATCTCTCAAATAATTGAATTTTTTTTAAAAACATTTGCCTCAACTAAAAAATAAAATTGGATTAACTACACCTAAAAAATCACTTAAAAATGACCTAATAATAACAAATGCATATATATATATAGTTATGTATAAGAAATAATATTAATATAATAAATGACTGAATATATTATTTATATTTAAAAAAATAGAGATTGAGCCAAGCCAATCCTGTCTGACAATGTCTCGTGTGGCATGGCTCAATAAACTCGAGCCGAGCTTAAGTCGAGCTAAATATTGATCCAAATATTAAATAATTATTGATCTTTGAGCTGAACTCTCACCTCTACCTGGATAATAGCAAATGACTTCTACTGTAGAAGGTTATAACTATTGAGTATTAATATACATGCAGTTGATTGATTAAAATAGCTTGGTAGACAATGAATAATTAATGTAAATGAATTCTTACATAGTGAAGTTTTATTGGGATTATATATGAGCAATTATCTCATTACTTGCTCAACAATAAGTTATAATATTGATATAAACATAAGAGTAGTAGCTTTTAACAAAATTTTTAGATTTTCAGGTTAATGGGTGTGCATCAATAGTATATTGAGCCCAATTTAAGCCCATATATATTTCTCACATAATAATGTTGATGAATAAACACAATTTTCTATAGGAGTCTGGGTGAAAATATGTAATTAGTGCATCATGATCATTAAAATGTAAATATTTTTGAAAGTGAATTGCTATTATTAATCCAAGCTTTGGGGATGATTGATGAAAAAATATTTGATTTTTAAAGTTACATGAGCATGCAGGCAACTTTTGAGTTGGCACATCTAAATCCATTTTTAATTAATTAATAGCTCAACTTTTTTAATGGAATATATATATATATATAATGGTATATACACGTTTCAGAGAAAATAATATTTACACTACTTTTTTTTATAGTGAGAAATTAACTATTTATACTTTGGTCATTATCAAATATATATTATATACAATTCAAAATTGTATTTTTAAAAGCTAACCTCAAGGTTAAAATTAAAGTATATAAATTCAAAACTTAATGACATTTAGCATTTGTTTATTTTTCAGGGCTTTGATTAAATTTATATCAATATTATGTTATTTTTTTAGATATTACGATAATTTTATTATCAACACATATTATCAATGTAAATTAACAATTATTTTTCTCTAAATAATATGAAATAAATTTCAGATAATATTGAAGCAAATACCTTTTAATTAAAAATACGATTTTAATAAACCCCGTATAACATATACATATGATGATCAAACAATATAATTCTTTTTACACTCGAATGTAATTTAAAAAATATTTAATTCAATGTTGTCTGGATATTATATCATATTATTTATATAATATTTTTTTGATAATAAATTTATAAATTTTTATAATATTATTTATATATATTATTAAATTGAATAATTATTTTGTCTGTATAATATTCTATAATAGAACGCATCAACATATATAAAAGAATATTATTGACAAAAAGAAATATGCAGATTGTACCAAATGCCTGAGAGTATATATTAAGAAAGGATTTTTTTAAAGATATTAAATAATGTAAATTGTTTATTGACATGGCCTTGTTTGATAATTAATGACTCTCCTTTTAAAATATCCCATTATTATAATTTTTATATATCTTACATGAATTAACTTTAATATTAAAACAACAATATCATTTTGTGTACTATATAAATTTTAATATAAAAAATTAATTTTATTGTATTAAACTTCTTACATTATAGTTTAAATTAAAATTAATTTGAATCACGGCATATAACTCTTTGAATTTCAACTTTTATTATTGCTTGATTTATTTATTATTTATTATTAAATTTATTTAAATTACTAATTTTACTATTTCAGTTAGAGATCTAGTATGCTAACTTCCACCTTCGCTCCATTATATGGATCTCAACTCTAAACCCTGTTTGATTTGAGCAAAAACCAATCATGATTAAAATAATCATAATTAAAAGCTTTAATTTATTTAAAAAATAAAAATATTATTTTATATTTTATCTTACATAAAATTTAATATTAAATAATTATTTTATATCACATTTAAGATAATTATTAATAAATTAATTAACTTTATTTTACATTAATTATAATTTTTAATATAATTATTTTATTGTATTTCAAATCATATATATTTTTTATTTTTTTCTTACAATTAGACATGCAGAACCTATGTATGACAAAAGAAATAAAAGAGACATCCCTCTAATTATTAAAAATTAAAGGACCTATAGGAAATATTTAATTCAAAAAGTAATATAACTTTTTCCCTTCATTATATGCTAATAGTTTCACATTCTTTTGGGTGAGCAATGCAAAAAATTACGAATAATTATTTACATAATATTTTATATTATTATAATTATGTGTATTATATTTATTTTAAAATATTATGCTGCAGCTTTAAAAAAAATATGTGGGGATAAGAAAAATATTTGGAATATAATTTTTAGTTGTGTGGCATGTTATTTTTTAAAAAAAAAAATTGATATATAATGTATGTAAATGTCTTCAAAAATTAAGATTCAGATAAATCAAACAGTATCAATATTTGTAGATATGTTGAAATCATAATAATCTTTGTTATTAGTTAATAACTTTCTTTCTGAAATATACTACTAGTTTATCTCTTCTGTTCAGCACATGGGTGGAGTCTCCCTTGGTCAAAGGGGTTGAATCCCAAAGCCTTAATCTATCACTTGCTACTGTACTGAGAATGCTGGGGACAAGAGACTTGAAAATCTTAATAATAAGATGAGCATTCCTAGGGCTTGAAAAATGGGAGGGTCTATGGGGGACAAGCTCACACATGCCACCATTTATTAATGCCATTTGTGCATCATTTTCTCTCTCTCTCTCTCTGTCTCTTCTTGCATATTCTATCTTGAAAATTTCATATAATAAATAAGTAGAGATCAAGAACTTTAGGATTAAACATGGAACCCAAAAAAATTAGAATGATGTAGCTGAAAATCTGAGTGATCGAGGAACTGTTATGACTATTGTTTAGCTCCTCCACATGCGATCTCTCGCATTAGTTTCATTGCAACTCTTTGCCATAAATAAATGACCTTTTTATCAAAGAGGGTATTTTTGGAATTCACTAATTAGAACACTTCTAATCTACTCTAAGTAGATCATCTCATATTCTTTTACTATATTTGAAAGGATTTTTTATGTAATCTTTTGCTCTTACATAATGTGAACATTCACCTAGTGTGATGATCTGAGATTGAAAAGAGCAAGAGTGATTGCTAGAATAATATCCATATAAGAATTAGAATTGCTCAGATAAGGAGCGGCTTCTGATAGATTTTTAGGTGAAAGAGCACAGAAATGAATCGTTTTGTATCAGAAAGAAAAGAGAGTTTCTAAGTTGTGTAAGTAGATAACATGATTCAAAATAATAGAGATACTTTTTTGAAAAAAAAAAATGAAGCTAATGTAAATTTTTTTTAAATTAAGTATACTTGGGCTTAAGTATTACTGAAATAAATAACTTAAGTCACGTAGTTTTTTAAAATCAAAACAGATATTTGCTTTTCTGCGAACATCATAGAATCAGTATTTCTGTAAATTAAATCTTGTAAACTTTGTATTTCCTTTTTACTTTAGTAAACTTTTTTTCATTTTTTTTCTTTCTTTGAGAGAACTTTACAATCTAACTGGATTTTCACACCTGACTGCCACTAGACAGAATATCACGTATTCACATGCATCAATAGTTACCATCCAACAAGAATGGTTAAAGAATTCGGCAAAAAGAGATGAAAATTATGGTCATATGGTTGTGAATAAATGAGCATTTTGAAATTCGGCCATAATCTATAATACTATAACAGTAAAAAGATACATCAGGTATAAAAGATTCGATCCTCGTTGAGGATCGCACAAAAATCGAGTGGGAGGGACATGCCCCTACGCCACTCTGTGTCATCGAAACAAGAAAAGGAAGCTACAAAGTCTGCCGCTCTATTAGCGGCTCTATAAACATGAGAGATCCTATATGCCTTGAAGGCACAAAAAAGCTCAGCAATCTGGGCCATGGTCTTGTCGGGAGGGTGTCCTCTGGCTGTCCGGTGAAGGTCCGCAATAGTGATGGCAGAGTCGCCCTCTATCCAAATCCCGTCCGCCGTATCCTCCCACTCTTGGGCGGCTGTCATCGCGATGAGTACGTCCATCGCTTCTGCTGTAGTAGTGGCATGAGTGTAGAGCTTGTAGCCAGTCGCTAGTAGGAGGTGCCACAGTAATCCCGCAAAACCTCCCCTGCGCCTGCTGCACCGTTCTGTTTAACGAAGCCGTCAAAGTTCACCTTAATCCATCGTGGGCGTATAAATGAGCATTTTGGACATTTGGCTGTTACATGGGTTCCTCATATTTCTGCACAGGCTCATCTTATATACTTTATAATTTTAAAAGCAAAACAACAAAGCAGATGTAATCAGAACCCAGTTGAAAAGTGCTGTATAGTGACTTCAGGGATTTGACCTATTAATCATGGGTCATATCTGACTCGTGTTTATATAATGAAATGGATTCTTTTTCACTTGACACATTTATCGAATAATAACTTGAATCATTTTAATTGTTCAAGTGACTCTAGAGTTAAGCCTGATGATTAAAGCTTAAAATGAGAAAGAAAAACATCCAAAAAAGCACATATGAGGTTTAATTAATGTAGTTCAAAGATGAAATACTCTACGTCCACCGGATCAGCTCGAAGTCTTTCACTATATCCAAAAAAGGAGGGCCGCTTGGGCCTAGTACAAAAGGAAAATAATGAAAAAACTTTCTCCCCAAAGGGCCTCCTCCTTGAAGCCTGTTTAAGGGTATTTATAGACGAGCGGTAGTAGAGCTTAGCCTGGGACTTCTGGAACTGGATAATGTATTCAACTGCTGAATCCACACTAGTGGTCCCACTGCTGTCGGCCACTAGAGGAGCTGGAAGTAGCGGGTCGAGAATTTGGCTTTTAGGTCTTCGCAATTCTCCTAGGAATCAGTAGAAGCTGAAGCATGTGGATTCTTGATTTGTGTGACTGGTGGGAGCATGCGCCATCAGAAATAGTACGGCCGTGGCACTCTGAGCGACAGCCACAGCTGAGAATCATCACCGATGGTGCTAGGAGGTAGCCCCGAGCATCATGGCCAACGTTCGGGGAAAGCTGGGATAAGCCATATCCGATGTCATGAGGCTGCTGTGGCTTAATCCTCGCCGATGAGGTCTGCAAGAGCCTGAACCATTGGAGTCGATATTCAAGATCTGCAAGAGAAAAAACTCATTAACTGTTATAATAGAGAGTTAGTGCGTCTCCCAAGGCGCCACACATACGGCTGAGATGCAGCGCTGGAATCACATGTTAATAATATATGTTACATAAATTTTATTATTATTCTGCTCATTATCTCCACAAATTAGTGGTTATTTTTTGCCAAGAAAATATGTATTGTAATATAAAAAAAATTGTGTTACATTTATATAAAAATCTCTGTGTATTTTGTCATAACTGATTTTGCATATATTATCTGATAATTAACATTTCGTATAATGTTTTATTGAAAATTAAATTTTAAGTAGTTAATTCAATATAACTTTGCTTGGATTGTCATTTTTTAGATCTCAGAATTATTTTTCTTGATAGAAAAAAATAAAAATAAAATAAAATAAATTCAGAATTATTGTCCGATCGATCTTGAGTTGGTCCCAGGAATCTACAGTTTAATTCAGAATTTCATGGCATTGAATTAGTAATCCAGAGGGTTAGAAGGGTTCGAGCGAGTCAGGCTCCCACTTGTATATACATTTTACGGCACATTTATAAAAACAGTTAAAACGAGAAACCGCTGCAAAAATTTTCCGATAAAACATTATGCAGGTTTAATAAATGATAAGAACCAATGCGCCACAGCATTGAGAAATAGAATAATGGAAGTTAGACTACATTCATTGGTTATTATTCCTTATAATAGTGGGTAAGTTTCAACAAGTTTTTTAAAAATATTAAAATTTAATTTTTCAAGTATATTGAAATTTATATATAACATTTAATCTTTTAATAGGGACCATTGGATGTTAGCTGCATTGGATCCGTACAGATTATACATATATTGGATGGATCCTGTCCGTCAGCCTTATCGGCAACAACTTAAATATATCGTCGATCGGTTAGTAAATATTTCTATTTATATTTTTAATAAATGATTATTGTTTTATTGTGCATAAACACTTTCTGAATTTTGACAGTTCGATGATAAATTTTTGTATGACGCGTCTTCAAAAGAAAAAGTTTATAATTAAAGTAAAGACAGTAAAGGTATTGTAACTAGATTATATTTTTCAATTGAGTGAATTTGAATGATCATATTATAATATACTCAATTTTGTGTCTAATTAGTGTCTGATACAAGATGATGATATTAAGTGTGGATATTACATACTCATGTATATACGTCACATTGTACTTGCGGGCTTATCAGAAATACCTTCTACTGTACGTGGTCTAGAATATTTATTTTAATTTTTAATTCTTTATGTTATTAACTAATTTTAATTTTGTAGTTGTTGGAAAATAAGAGCGAATTTAGTAATGACGAATTTGACAATGATATTCGTGAGCCATTGACAGCATATATATGGGATGAATGGAAACTATGGGATGGTATAATATTTAAAATAATCTCTTTGATTATTTATGTGATAATTATAAAATCTTAATTACTAATTTAATTTACAGGTATACATCATAGAGCTTAAAAAATAACTACGAAGGTATGATTTTATTTATATACAAAAGTTCATATAAACCATATGTTAGTCTCATACTTCTATACCATAGTCCTCTGGTAGTTTTTATTGTAAGTGAAAATGATCTCGTTTTCCCTGAGCAGTTGGTGGTGGTATTGATTCGATTGGGTCCCTGTGGTTGGACTCGACTTAAAATTAATGAACTTATTTTTTCTAATGAACTCGATTGGGTCCCTGTGATGTTGCTATTTATTATGGAGTAGGCTGTAGCAAGTGAGGGTAGTACAGATGATGCTAAGCGAAGAGGGGAGGTATTTGCTCGTGCATTTTCAGCTCATCTGGCAAGCTAGGTAGCATTATGTTTTTATGCAAATAATCTTTTTTGATTGTACTGATTTCCATGCTTTAAGTTGGTTTTTTTTCATTGGACCATATCTTTTTAAAAGCTTTTATATACAGTGTGAATTGTAATCTATACCTCACTTTATCATTGTTTTAGAGTTTCCTTCAGTTTTGTGACTTCATTTAGTTCTTTTTTATTTATCTTGCAGTTAAATCTATTTTTACATGCAATATGATATTTATATATTTTTTCTTTCTACAGTCATTCAGCATGAGTACATTTGAGGCCATAGAGCTTATGTAGCAGTTTTGTTTCATGAATTCAGATTACCTGTTGCTATTGTGGTTTTGTATCTGCATTTGTTTTCCTATGTAATATTAAAGGTTCGTGTAATTGAAGTTATATTTTATATGATCGATATTATTGTTTTATTTATGAATTCAATGGTTGAAATGACTTCTGGATGTATATATAATTGCTGCTTCTGGATGTATATGTAATTGTTGTGTATCAATGGATGTATATTACTGCTGTATATCGTATTAATTTTTGATAAAAAAAAATTTTATTTAAAAAAAAATTTACTAGACTGCGGTTCTTTAGAGAACCGCCTTTTATAGTATAACTATAGAAGGCGGTTCTCTAGAGAGAACCGCCGTCTATAGTGTACTACAATGGCGGTCCAAACCGCCATCAAAGCCCTGTTAGCTATTACGGTGTTTGAATATGCGGCGGTTATATTAATGTTTAAAGGCGGTTTTTAACCGCCGTAAAATAGGTTTTCTCTACTAGTGGCCAAATCAAATTCAGTAAGTAAATTTTTAAAAGAAAAAATTAATCTATTTTTTAAAATTATAATATTCATTACAAATATATGTTATTTATATTAAAATATAAAAATTTTATAATTATATATACATATATATTATGTGTGCTTTTATATTTTTATTTTTATAAAAAAAACTACCGTTACACATTAATTTATATGAATAAATTTTTTTTAATATTATTTAGAAAAATCCTTATAACATGTCGTGATTCTATTGTAAAGGCGCCTCTACTACTTTAGATCACGTTGTTTATTTATACAGTTCAGGATCTCCCTCCCTTTTTGATGTGCGTCGATTTATTTTTGTGCCCCTCTCACCACTCATTATTCGGCCTAGAAACCTGTTAGGAGTTGCACTCTACATCAGCGATTCTCCTCTCTTGGAACATAACCCGGCGAATACTCTCCGCCCTCTTAGGCCACGAGCATCACAATCCTCAAGTCACAATAAAATCTAGCCAATCTAGAATTAAATAAAATGCAACCATTTTTCAAATAAAATTTCAAACTTCAAATAAAATTGCATGCCACCGATAGTCTTCTTAATTGTACGCATATGTGGCTACAACTTTAGTTTGTTGCATTTAAAAAATTTTCGTGAGCAAGCAGTCTACATCTATGATATAATTAGGTATATTGTATGTGATATCTACAAAATATTGACTCATTTTTTCTACATAAGTTATATTAATGAGAATAATCATTTGTGTAAGTCCCTATTGAAGTAAAAAATATGTCAAAACAGAATGAAATAAGACAATTTTTTCGTGAAAATCGAGTGTTCGGGGAAAATCATGACACTATCTAGGCGATTTAAATCCACTAATCGAATCCCTTCTCTTATAAAGCTTGATCTCTAAATGGAGACCGAATGAGTACAAGAGAGAAAGAGATAGAGAGAAAGGGGCAACTCAGCCAGAAAGAGAGAAGTGCAGCTCAGCCAGAGAGAGAGAGAGAGGTCAAAGAGAGGGGTCCCCAGACAGAGAATTGTCCCAGAACTTCTTCTCCTCCTCCTTATTATAACTTGGAGAGGAGGGGATATAATAGGTACGATCTGTCATATCTGACACTTATTCTTGCAAAAAAATAATTAAGCAGTGGACTCTCATACCACCTTAAATGTTAAATTGACATAGTAGTATGAAGCGTACGATCTGATAATATATATCTCTTTGATATGTTGTTCGGCAATAGATGTTAGCGAAAGTTCTAACAGTCTCAGTGAGATTGATAAAAGACATTACTTAGTTACGATGCAGCGAATCTATATGTGACGTATAACTTTAACTGACTCTTTTCTGATAAGTTATGAATAAGATTAACAACTTATGTAAATCTCAATGCATGAAATTAGTGAATTATACTAAAACAACTAATTCAGTATTGAATGGATGACATGATAGATGAACGAGGAGAAATGCTATTAATTTCAGATTTCCCAAACAATAGGTGAGATAATTTTATGTAAAATTAGAAACCCTCTCAAAATTGATTGATATTTTATTCAATTTGAAATTAATTAAATTTTTGCGACTCGAAGTTATCTCGCTCTAAAAGTAATTGATTTGGCTTGTAATCCACCTCATATGTATATAAATATATATATATATATATATATATATGAATGTTTTTTAAAAAAATTTAAAATATATTTGAGATTTTTATAAATATAAATACATTTAAAATAATTTGTTGTAAGAAATAAAATTAGATATATATGTATATATATAATTTAAAAGTTAATTTATAATGTTATATTTTAATATATTTTTTTATATATAATGAATATATTTTTAGAAAAATGTGTTTTATAATTAAGTTTAATTTAATTTAAAAATCTGAAATCCAAAAAAAATATTAGAAGCTCAAATTAAATGTGATTTGAATTAAAATTTTTAATTTAAAATTGAGTTAAATTAGCTTGAAATTTACTCTTGCTGCTAATTCTAGGAGAAGTATTTGGAGCGTTGCGCGTCCTCGCGAATGGTGAGTGGGCCCTGGGCATGCACGTAGAGCTAGGGGTGGTAAAATGGGTTGGCGGGTCGGGTTTGGGTCAAATCCGAATCCAACCCGACCCAAATAGCTTCAACCCGAACCCGACCCATTTATTAAATATGTCAAAATTCATGACCCGTACCCGACCCGATTAATAAATGAGTCAGGTTGGCGGGTCGATCGGACCCGTTTATAAGGTTTTTTTGATAAATATCCAATCCGAACCCTATCCGACCCAATTATTCTCAACCCGAACCCGGTCCGTTTAATAAATGGGTCAAAATTCATGACCCATACCCGAAATTTGTGGGTCGAGTTCACGGGTCGGATCATATATTGCCACCCCTACGTAAACTGAGATGAAGAGGCCAGGGAAGAAGAATTATTAAAATGGGAAAAAGCGTTTAGTTTATAAAAGGTAGATCTGCTAATTTAATTTGTTTGAAAAAAGAGGTACTTAGATCTAAATATAATTTTGATTTTTCTCAGATTTTTTTAAGTTCATAATTAATGAGGCCTCCGTCTCAGCACATGAATCACATGATAGAATATAAATAACTTCCCCGTAGCCGTAGAAGGTGCATGAAATTAAAATCAAATGTGTCATGATATCACATTAAAGTTATAACATATAAATACAATTACTTATCTTGTAAGAGCAGTGAACTATCTCATAACCAAGATATGAGAGAAACTTCAATGTATGATGCGCGAGAAATTAAGAAAATAATTTCGATCAACTAAACTATAAAATAATATAAATATACATATGTGTATATATGTATATTCGTATTTGTATATGTATTTAAGTATGTATGATAGTTGAGATAGAATCCCTTGTATATAATTATAGAGAATACAGTTATTCTGCTAAACAAGTTTGAATAATGACTAAAATCCTCAATAAGATATAATATGATAGCAAAACATTTGAGGGAATGGATTAGATCATTGAGATAGGAATTAACGAATGAATATTATCTTTGAAATTTCTTTTTGTTCTCCTATGAGATATCTAGAATATTAATTTGTAATGCCGTTCTTACGAGAAAATTAAGACGAACTTCAGTAAGCTACTTGGAAGATGATGATCAGCTGTCTAGATGACTAGTCCCTGTAGGTAACATGGAGCCTCCATTTGCTCAATTTAATAAAGTAAATCTGATGTAGCGGTGGACTTAGAGCAAGAATGAACGGGCATAAATAAGTGTTGTTGTTGGAGATTTAAGGCGACTCCGATCGCATGTACATCAGTTAAAATTTATGAATAACTTTACCTCAGGTTTGTAAAGAGTTTTGTGACCAAGTAAGCAGACATGCTTGCAAAACAAGTAAGTTTACAAAATATCATGCATTTTGGAAGGAGATTATAATTTCCATCAATTATGCTATTAATTCGGAGGAAGGAGAGCGTCTTCTACACAAATTCTTTAAACTATTCTACACAAATTATAATATAAAAAAATATTATTTTACTTTACATACTCAATAATTTAAAATAAAAATATCAATTTTATTTTACATTTAGATCAAAATATTCGAATTTTATTAAAAATTATTGAGTATGTGAAGTAAAATATTATTTTTTATATTAAAATTTATATAGCATAATTAAAAAACATTTATTAATTATTATTATTATTATTATTTTTTAAATTAATACTATTTTGGTCCTTGCGCCAAACAGGGCCATAAGTCTCTTCATTCATTAAGTAAGAAAAATTATAAAATCTTTAAAATTTTGTGGATTTTGCACGCTGGAAGTTTAGAAGAGAGGGTAAAGAAATATAATGGAAGGTAAACTTGTAAATTATAAGTTGTAATTATTTACAGTTTTTAGGCAATTTTGCTTAGCTGAAGTCCAAAAACCTTCAAGATTTTTCAATAATATTTTCATTAATTAATGTTTTATATATTTTTTCATATAATACATAAACCAAATTATCCAAAATTATTTTNATATTTTAATAATAAAAATAATTTAATATATATAATAATATTTAAATAATATTTTTTATTAAAAAAAAATAAAAATAATCTCAAAAACATTCGTAACCAATTTAGTTGATCTCCTCAAACTTATTAATTATTCCTTTGAGATAAAAGGGTAATATCAATATAAAAAAAAGTTCAAATTAAATAAATAGTCCATCCTATTTATTTTAAGTTTACAAATAAATTATCTACTTCTTTTTTACCAAGAAATTATGTACTTTTAATTTTCTTCTCAAAAAAGATGAAAAAGTTTCTTTTTTTTTTGAAAATTTTACAAAACTTCTTAAAAAATGCGTATCGAATTTGTTATTATTTACATTTAATATAAAACAAAAAATATAAAGCTAAATTAACGGCCTAGTTTGGTTCGAAGATTAAATTTTAGATAAAAGAAAAAAAAATTATTTTATAAATTTAATGAAAAAAATTTAATTTAATATTGAGAAATGTGTAAAATGTAAAGTAAAGTTAATTCTAATATTCATATTTGTATTGTATGTGGAATAAATTTGATCTTTATAGTTGAAATTTATGTTAGCTGACAAAAAGCTAGAACCAAACGAGTTCAATGATAGCCCAGTGCTGAATTAATGTTTTGACTTCAATGACTATATATGCAAATGATATGAACGGACTATCTTTTCGGCATAAGTAAATGAATATTTTCCTTGATATATGTTAATAATATTTATTTATTTAACAAGTATAAGAAAAATCTATTGAATATTTTCACATTCTTAAGATTAAAAAAAAATCTCACAATTGTATCTTAAAATAGGGGTGACTTACTTCTAATTAATATCTTAAAATGGGGGTGACATATCTAAATTTGCACAAGAGCTTGAAAGTTATCTTAGCACAAAGCTTCCCACGCTTTAGAGTAATCAACTGTCTTTTTCATCTCACATGCATGCATGAATGTGGAATACATTACATACATAAATACACAAACATATAAATAAATAAATAAATATATATATATATATATATATATTGTTGTGAGGATTAGCACAGTGAAACTAGATGGAGCAAGTATTTATCATCAATGGTCTCAATCTATTATGTTTTTCTTGAGATCTTATGGCTTAGAAAGGCACATTCAAGGACTAAATCTCAATCAAGCCTAGATAATAACAGATATGCACAATGGGTGACTAAGAATTCACAGATTGTTATCTAGCTATTATATTCAATGATTCTCAATATTAGCTATCTCACTTCTTTTGTGATATTTATGCAACTGAGATATGAGATATAGCAGCACCGACTTACTTTTGGAGAAGATACAATGCTTAAGCCTATGAGCTTCAAAGTAGAGTTTAGAAACCTCGTCAGGGGGAGATGATTATGACTGCTTTTGTTGTAGAGTTGAGGCATCATTGGGTTGAAATTGATTCCCTGTGCACTTTTTCATCAACGAATACACAAGATATTGCTACCTTCTAAGGACACATTGAAAGGGATTGGATCTTTCATTTTCTATCAGGACTCAATTCTGAGTATAACACTATTAGAGGTTATATTCTTAGCAGAGAAAGTGAGTTACCACTACTTCAAGAGGTTTTTTCAATCGTATTAAGTTTAGTGATATGTTCTACTAAAAGTTCAATTGTATTAGAACTAATTGCTATTCCACAGAAAAAAGATAAAGAATCTATTAAGACTGAGTACTGTGATAAATTTGGGCATACTTGTGACTTTTGTTGGCAACTACATGAGAGACGATATCGTGGAGGACAAGGATGTGATAATCGAGGCAGACAAAATGGTGGGAGTGGACAACGCTGATCCCATTACTCTCTACATTAGAAAAGTTGCACTGTCTCTTCGTCATCTTTTGACTAAGTTTAAGTTTACTAATGTTGGATCCCCTAATAGGGGTTTAATTTTGGTGCATTATGATCATATTATATCTAGCTAATATCTTGCCTAAATAGGTACACTTTCAAGAGCACATCTTAATAGTAGTTATGAATTCATTACTTCTCGGATCATTGATTCTGGTGTCCCAAATTATATGCCTAGTATATTTAGCATATTTACTTCCTATGTTCCCTGATCAAGTAAGGACAAAGTTTACATTGTTGATTATTCCTTTACTTTAGTCACTAGAAGTAGTGACGTTAAATGCTCATTATCTCTAAAAAATCTTCATTTAATTTTGCATGTTTCAAGTTTTCCTGTAATTTTGCTATCTATTAGCTCCATTACTAAAGAACTTAATTGTAAAGCAATATTTTTCTATTTACATTGTGTTTTGCAAAGACTAATAATAAAAGAGATCATTCTCTATTTTATTTTTTGTGGGTTCTACACCTGTTTCTCATTTGAATCTATAATTATTTGAGTATTGACAAAAAAAAAGGCCTTCTAAAGCTTAATGCAAAGTATCATATTCAATGATAAGCAAGTAATGATCTGAAAGCATTTCATGTAAATAATGTCTTTAGATAGCTTTTTATTTTTCAAGGCACGATAGTATTTTGAAAAATATAGTAAAATAGTCCCATCAACAAGCTTTACCTAATAATTATGTTCAAAGATATATTTTAATTATGGGCCTTTTTCTAAATTGACAGAGCTTTGTGCATGGATTTTGTTGAAATTAAATCAATTATAATATATTTTTCTGTGCAACTTATATTTTATATTGTATTTGCTATGAGTTGATGCAATTTAGTAATTAGGATTTTATGCCTCTTAAATTAATCCGAGCAATCATTTTAATTATTCTTGAATGGTTTAAACTGAAGTAAATGATCATACCTGCTGATATTAGAGTGCAATTATAAAATTTAACTAAAGTAATTGATAATAATTTAATCTTAATTAGTCGAAAGGCAATATTCAAAAAAATTATATTTACTATTATTTAATAAAATTTGACAATTTCATTATATGCCTATTTTAATTATATGAATGAATTAGATTGTTGTTTATTTTAATTATTATATCGGCAGTTTAAACTGCTGCAATATTTAAGATAGGCGGCGGTATAAACCACTGCAATGTTAAAATAGCAGCAGTTTAAATTATTGCAAATATAAAAATTAGCAGTGTTTTTTATTATCTACCCCAACTGTTCATAAAACCACTGCTAAAAGTCTTTGCAGTATTAAGCAACAACACCGGTTTAAAAATCGCTGCAAAGTATTTGTGCAACGGTTTATACCGTTGTGGTAGCTTAAAAGATACACTGCCATTAATTTTATTTCTTGTTCTGATTGGAGCTGATAAAATATGCAATGGCTTACACCTATTTATGACACCGAATTGAGTAGCAAGAAGATAGGCTTGATGGCATCTACCCTATTGGAAGATGCAATTGGAAAGGCTGTTACATCACCGCAGGCTAGGATATCCTTTTCATATAGCTCTTTCTAAATTCTTTCCTCATCTTTCTTTGCTAAAGGAAAAAAATGAATCTGGTTTGTGATACTTATAAAATATTTGTAAAATTGACTAGAAATGTTTATACATTTTATGAAATTAGAAGTAAAGAACCCTTTAACTTTGTACACTCTGAGAGATCATAGGCCGACATTGGGTCCTCAAGCATTAAAATGTATTTTGTTGGATACTCGTTAACGCAAAATGGGTACAAATATTATTATCATCCAGAGCGATATATGCTAGTTTCTATGAATACTTTTAGAGAGCTCAAAGCATAGTGCATTAAGCAGGGAGATATGGGAAAATAGGAGGGTGCTCAATATAGAAGTTGAAGGGATTACTGTGCATTTGCCAAAATTCTAGAATGCTCCTATTATTGTTGTCTTTGATTTTACTTATTCAACTGATAATATTCCTCCTTCATTCTCTACATTTTTCGACTTAAACTTACAAATTTCTCATTGCAAGTCAACTAGGACCACTGTTCTTCCTAGTCGTTATCGTTATAATATTTAAAATTATGTCTCCTATGAATTTTTATCTTTTGAGTACCAGATCCTTCTTTCAAACTTGTTCTCTTCTAGTGCACCGTATGATTAAAAAAATGCTATGGTAAATCCTTGCTAGAGAAAAGCAATGGAAGAGGAGATGAAAGCTTTAACTAAAAAAATCATATATACGAATTAGTGTCATTACCACAAGGGTTTTTGGTGGGGACACAGATCAACATCGAATTGGATGGCTAGGATGACGTTATGTACTGAATCAAAATCCAAATTCAAATTAATTAGAGCTATTAGAGATTTTCATATTAGCTTTATTTAAATTTGATTTGATTCAGAGCTTATCTGAAAGATTTGGAGACTCAGCATATTTAGAGCTGATTTTATTTTATTGTAATAGAATTAGTTTCATATTTATTTTTATTTATTTGGAATTTTATTTTCTGCATTTAATATTATATTTTCAAATTTCTACATGGGATCTCTCTATAAAAAGAGGTCGCCTTACATTGTAAAAGGATAACATTTGATGAATGAAATTATATTTGAGTTTTCTCAGAGCCTAGACTCGGGTTAAGGGGTCGATATTCCAGTGAAGGAAATGGTAGGATTAGTCTTTGGTGAGAATCCTCAAATTAGCCTAGTTATTCACTTTTCANCGCCTGCTCCCGCTTGCGCCCGCCCGAGCCCTCCCGAGCGCCCGCGCGCAATTTGCGCTTTGTCCGCGCGTCGCCCGTACTTGATCAGATTATTTAATCATCGTCAGTGACTCTTTTCTGATTCAAATCGCTGGTAAATTCTTTCTCGAACTCCACTAAGCTGATTATTTGACTTCAGCACAATTTATTCGCTTGACTTGGATTATTTATTTGGCTCTAATTGTGTGACCCGATATTTCTTTGTGTGACAATTACTGTTGAATTTAACTGTGAGATGTTTGTCCTAAATTCCTGAACTTTGGATCTGATTTATTGAATTTAATTGACGTCCTAATCTAAATTGATAAATTCTTATTTATCATACAATCCAGTTTAATTTTAATTTTAAGATATCTTAAGTTACGAGATTCAAAAATCTTATTTATCATATAATTTATTTAAAAAATATTTTTCTCTTAATTAAAATAATTTTCTAATCAATTTTGCTGAACATAAATATAAAATATCATTGACAATTTTTCTTTTTCGGTCCCGCATCAGTTTTGATTATTAGGATGCAAGTCACTATTTATAATAAAATACACTCTTGAAAGAAATATTGACAAATATATGGTCAGCCTTATGACAAAAGGTTTAGAATTTAAGGTTTAGGATTTAAGGTTTAGGGTAGACTATGATGAGATATTCGCATCAGTTACTAATATAAACTCAGTGGATATCTTGATATCCTGTGTAGCTAATATTAAATAAAAATTATTTCAGTTAGATGTGAAGAATGTCTTTCCTCATAGTTATTTGCATAAAGAACTATACATAGAGATTTTACCTGGTTTACTAGTAAGAAAACTATAAGGAAAGTGTGCAGACTAAAATAGACTCTTTATGGGTTGAAATAATAGCCTTGTGCTTAGGTTGGTATTTTCAAAAGACACTTATTTCTATGAATTAATACAAGCAAATTAGCAATGTAAATTATATATTATTTTTCGAATATATAGGAGGTAAGGTAATAATACTAATAGTTTATGTAGATGATATTATAGCCATAAGAGATGAAGTGGTAGAGATTTTAAATTTTAAATTCAAGTTGGCACAAGAATTTGAAATTAATAATTTGAGAGAACTTAAATATTTTTTGAGTATTGAAGTAGTTTAGTCTAAACATGAGATTTTTCTCTCCCAAAAGAAGTATGTATTGTATACATGTCTTTTGGGCTATAGACCAGAATTTTCTTCAATTGATTAGAATCACAAATTAGTTGGAGAAATTCTTGTTGAGAAAGGAAAGTATCAAAGGATAATTGGCAAACTCTTTTATCTGTCTCACACTAGACCTGACATAGTATATGCCATGGTGTGGTATGCAAATATATGTCTGATTCTTAGAAACCTCACATGAAAGTAGTGATTCAGATTCTTACACTGATATTAACTAGGCAGGATCATTGGATAATAGAAAATTAACTTCTGATTATTGTACATTTGTTGGAGCAAATTTAGTGACTTAAAGGAGTAAAAAGCAATCAGTAATAGCTCGTTCAAGTGCAGAAGCTCAATATCAATCGAGCTATAGCTCAAGGAGTCTTTGAGTTGTTATGGTTTAAAAGTCTAATATCTGAAATATGTTTTATTTCTCAAATTCTACTTTTACTTTATTCTGACAACAAAACTGTATTAAATATAACAAATAATTCTATTCAGCATAATAAGATTAAAACCACGGAGATTGACAACATTTTATTAAGAAAAAGTTAGAAGCTAAGAAAATTTGTATCCCATACATTCATTCATGTAATACGTTAGTTGACATCCTCACGAAGGGTTTAAGTTCACAAGTTTTTTCTTCTTTAGTTATGAAGATAAGCATATATGATATCTATGCATTATCTTGAGGAAGAGTGTTGTAAAGATAAGTACACAGGAGAGCAGGCTACTATTGATATATTTTATGAGCACCTTATTGTAATTATACCTTTCATAACTTTAAATAACTTGGGTTGAAAATCAATCCAGTCATTGTCATATATATCTACATATATATATATGGCAAGTCTGTTAATGAATAAATTTTTCTTTTTATGGAATGCCTGTTGAATAATCTAATTCAAATGATGAAAAAAACAAATATTGAAAAAAAAACAAATATTTATTGCATGTGGTTTATGTGGACTTCACAATTTTAAAGTTGGAATTATTAAACTGCTTTGTTAAACTGCAATCTATGACATTATTATTTTTTATTTCCCATAAATGTGTATTCTAGGTTCAAAATGTCATATAATAAATTAATGTAGAATAATTAAGTTAAATTTATAAGAGAAACTTTGACCTAGCTTTGTTAATAAAAAATTTTAGAAATCAATCTAAACTTTACATGTGCCTTAAAATAGAAATATGTAATCAATAATAACCTAGTCAATAAATAATGAAGATTTTTTTCATATAAAAAAATAATTAATGAAGATTAAAACTGCTAGAGCGACATCCAAGCCCCTCCACGAGGTGACTCAACCTCGCGTAGATTTCTTGTGACAACTTAGGTCTCATGGATTCCCCAAGTGTGCCTTATAAGTTGCAATATGCCGGCGTCAAAAGGTGACGCAAGACCATGCTATTCATTTTGAATAAATTGTGTACGGTCACAAATGTCTGACAAAAAATAAACTAACATGAAGGGCAATCTCCTTACCACAAGACTATGATATAAGAATCCCAGATTGATAGGAAGGAAAATATACTTTGTCATGTTAACATGGCCTTGTTTTTCACCTGCAAGCAAAAATTAAAAGCCTACCAAGACATGTCAATGGTCTTAAATAATCTATAGTACGGACAATATTGAGGAACACAAGAAGTCATCACAATCCCAAGATGATGGAGACCTTGCCTCTCGAGTTCTCAAAAGTAAGATGAAAGTTCTTGCATGTTGACGACACTACACAATGCCAAAGATAAGGCACCAATCATCGTATCAATTATCCTCTTCACAAAGAAGTATTATTATCATGATCTTGTCACTTACCTAGGAAAACAATTCACGCCACAAGGCACAAAGACTTCAAGCTATCTTTAAGAGAAAAAAAAAGCCTTTTATGTAGGTCATTGTAATCACCTAGTATACTTTTTTGTTCTTCTCGTGTAAACTTTTTGTTTCTCTATAACAAATAAAACACTAATGATTCTCCTCAAGCCACCCAAAAGTACCATATATGGTCTTCCCTGAATCGAGGGATTCATTGTAAAAAGCTCTTGTATTTATTCTCCATGTTTGCATGCTTCCTAATCCCCTTTATACTCTCTCTTCTTTTTCACCTCCCTTGGCCTTGTTTGGCGCGAGGACCAAATCAGAACCAAAATAATACTAATTTAAAAAAAAAATAATAAATAAATTTTTTTAGTCATTCTACACAAATTTTAATATAAAAAAATATTATTTTACTTCACATACTCAATAATTTTTAATAAAAATATATACTTTAATTCACATCCTAGATCAAAATATGGTACCCTTATGATTCACTTGGGAAGCCTTGTAGCATTGAGAGGTCTCAATTAGGGGCAGAGTTTTTTAAGAATTATGAATTTTTATCATTAATTGGCTACGACAATGGTCAACTTCATCAAGAGCTAAGAAACCCATAAGCCTATGCTGAACACGATGCACACTTAGTCAATTTGAAAGTACGTCTAACACTACCTTAGGATGACCACCAATCTAAAGAAGAATAAAGTTAAGTCAGCTCTCAACTAAGGGGCAACTACAGCCTACAATGCCAAAGCAAGGCCAATAACTTAGTTTCATGTCTCAGTTGTAGAGATATTAGTCGCTTTAGTTTTAAAGAGCTGCGTAACTTGAATACTTCCTAAGAAAGTCAACTATTTTAGGATTACTTTGGCTGAAGTACACTTAACTATGAACTTTTCATATTATTAATCACATAAATTTAGGAAATTATATGATTTAAATACTTCCCAAGAAAGTACCAATCTCGATACAATTTCAATCTAAATACATTTAATTATAGAGTTTTTATTATTAGCCTCACAAATTTTTCAAAAGAGCAAATCTACAAGCTAGAATTGTTTTATTATTACTTAGATATTCAAGTCTTTTGGGCATGTTCGCCATGAACCCAAAAATAGGCAAAGAAATAAAATAATAATATTTTAAATTTATTATAAATTTTAAACATTTTATTTCACATCCAACACAAATTTTAATCTTAAAAATCAACTTTATTTCACATCCAACACAAATTCCAACCTTAAAATCAACTTTATTTCACCTCCCAATATTAAAATAAATTTCTTTCCCATTAACTCTATAAAATAAAATATTTTTTCTTTTCTTATCTAAATTTATCCTCCAATCAAACAAGCCCGATGTTAAAATACTGATATAAAAGCAAAAGCAAAACCCTACACTGGGTTTCAAAAAAATGTAAATTAAAGTGCAATTATTGAAGTACTGTAGGGATATTAATAATTTACTTGTAAAAAAATAGAGAAATTTATATTTTTATTTTTTTTAACAAAATTTAATAAAAATGTAGAATACGTTGCAATTTTTTTAGATATTTATTTTATTACTCTATTTTTTGAACATCATCCATATGTATTTCTTTCATAAAATTATATTATAAAATAATATATATTTAAAAGATAATATAATATAAAATTTTTTATATGTTATGTAATTTTTTAATATAAG
The DNA here is from genome assembly GCA_019297695.1 of Apostasia ramifera. Classification (NCBI taxonomy): domain Eukaryota; kingdom Viridiplantae; phylum Streptophyta; class Magnoliopsida; order Asparagales; family Orchidaceae; genus Apostasia; species Apostasia ramifera. The sequence goes on along the minus strand of JAEMOT010003920.1, from coordinate 231,552 downwards.
TGAATGCAAGAATACCAGTACCATATGCATGTATGGCCAGCCACACTTTCAATCGAAATTTTTTAAGTACTTTTTTTAATATTTTGTTCTAAATACTATAATTCTCGTCACCCCCAATTAATATTACAGTAGTATAAATTCGAACTCAGAACACCCTAATTACAGATAAGCTCTCTCATCGCTAGACTAGAGAAAGCTCTATTTTCAATATAATAATTATTGCATATGTTTTATATACAGATATTTATCAAAAGAAATATAAATATGTGTAAGAAAAAAATAATAAAATATACAACTATTATAAGAAATGAATTTAATAAGAAATACAATGTCATTTCTCAATTATTAGCTAAAATTAATAACAAAAAATTTTAAAATTTTTTGATCTAAGTTTGGAGACTCGTATAATTTCTTTTAGAAATAAATTTTACATACCATAATGCATTGATCTCACATATTTTGATATGTACAGTGGGCAGAGCTGCTTGTTGGATTGACCTAACTTGAAATCGAACTGACTCGATTCGGTATGAACTCGTTCAACTCGAAATTAATTTTTGATTAGGTCCAACCGATTTCAGTTTAGGGAACCAACTAAATTGGGTTCCCCGTACCAATAGAACTGAAAATGGTTCAAAATCAAATCGATTCGAAAAAATATGAGAACGAGTAGTTTTTTTTTGAGTCGTGTTTTTTGTGCACATGCCGTTAATAATAGTCTAAAAAATAGAATAATGAATAAAATAATTAACCAGTGAAGCCTTGTCATTTCCACGTGTTGTTGTTTGTGTGCATGCTGTGCTGCATGCAGAACATATATTAAAATTTTAAATTATATTATATAATTAAAATTATAATAATTTAATTAATATTATAATATTTCTTCTTTTTGTTTTGATAAGACTTTGTGTAAAATTTTTAATTATTTTAATTTTTTTTTTGTGCTTGCTTGGGTTGTGCATAGTCACATCATTTGTAGCTGTCCAGAGTCATATGCACATATATTAAATTTTAAATTATATTATATAATTGACAATATAATAATTTAATTAATATTATAATTATTAATATGTAAATTTGTGTTGTGGTGAAACCTAAATGTTTTGATGGTCCTTATGTGTAAAATTTTTATTTATTTTAATTTTTATTCAAATTTAGATTCCTACATAATTTCACATATATAATTTTTTTATTTTATTTGCAATCTATAGAAAATTAGGTTGATTGATTTGGCTCTTTGTATAGCCTATTAGCCAAATGAAATATCCTCACTCAAGTTTTAACTTCATTCTTTGTAATTTTAATCTTAAAATTCTAAAAACACTGATTATGATAAGCATTCATTAATATGAAGGAAATTACTGCATGTGCAAATATAATTTCAATAATTTGTGAGAATGAAGTTCAGGAACTGTCTGATGACGATGATATTACTAATTCAGAATACATTCTAGAGTAGAACTAAAGTAAAAATAATGAGCAAATACACCTTCGGTTGGCGTTAGTACATCAACATATATAGTCGTTTGCAAGTGTGACATGAGTTCATGTAAAATGAAGTAAGGTGTGAAAATTCTATAATATTTAAAATAAAAATATGAATTCGAGCACAGTCAAGCAATTTGTAGAGTATAAAATTTGTAATAAATGATATTCTTACGAATTGAGCGAGAAGGGCTAGCATTTTCAAAAAATATTTAGTAAAATTTCACAATTTTAACAAAAAAATGTACCAACTCCTTAGGTGGCCTATTTATTTGCAAGATTTAATTTTAACAAGATTAAAATTAAATTTAGATGAAGATATTTTTTATAAAAAATTGCGAATGATGTGAAATAAAGTTAGTTATTATATTAGAATATGTGGGAGATGTGATATAAGTTAGTCATTATTTCAGCAATATGTGTAGGATGTGAAATAAAGTTAATTTTTAATATTAAATTTTATATATGATGTGATATGCTTATTAAAAATTAAACTTTTTTAATTTTAACTTGCCAAATAAACAGATCACATGTTGAGTTTTTCCAAACTTAGATAAATTCACTGATTGGATCAAGGACTTCGTTATTTCAAGATGACAAATTAAGATACAGTCTTATATGTTTTGTTGTAAAATAGAATCTTTTTCAATCTACGAATCGAGAAATTATCTAGAATACATAGTAGGATATTTACAACCAATTTATCACTATAGCATTGATCGAACGTTTATGCAGTATAAGCTTCAATTAATGCAATTGAATCAACATTTTTTTTAAGTGGGAAAAACAATTAAGTGGGAGGATAATTTGCAGCTATTGTAGCTTTTTGTCATCTATATCCCTCCTCATACTTGCCTGAAAAATTAGTTATGCAGAGAAGTGTAATTAGAAAAAATTATCTGATCGATAAATTTAAAGACAATATCTCCAAAGAAGAAGAAGAATTTGTAAAACAAATATATTTTAATTTTTTAGAATAATGTATTCATACTTTAATTCAAATATTATATTTTCAAAGCTTGGATTAAAATATATCTAAAATTATTTTAATTATATCTAAAAAATAAAAAGGTAAACCAATTCCCAAACTGGTTTAGGACCCATACGAATGAATTTGAACAAATTTAGTAGTTTTGGTTTTTGATCTTCGAAATCTTAGGGCCTGTTTGATTGACGGCTCCAAGTGGTTTCAAGCGGAACAAAGCTGATTTAATAAAATTAATTAGCCAAATAATTTTAATTCATCCCATAAATCTGGATCCTTTTTAGAAGTGTGAAACGGCTTCGAGGCCACGAAGCCGAAACCACTGAAAATGTGGTTTCAGACTCGCGATCGTTTCTTCTTTTTTTTTGGATTTTTAGAAAAATATATCTGAGGATAAATTTGGTATTTCTCTGAAGATTGAAATTAAAGAATAACTAAATCTGATAAATTCAAAATTTGAAGAATAATAATAAATCATCTTTTGACTCATAACGATATCCCTTGAATATCTCAAATTTTGATATATATACTCTTAAGAACTTTAAATTAATAAATATTGAAGTAAATTATAAATTTTTAAATAAATATTTTTTTATTTATTTTTATTATAAATTTTATTTATTTTATTATTTTTGAGATTTTTTTGTGAGATAAAGTGGTTTCTAAATTAATATTCATCCAAACAAAAATAAATTAAAGTAGATTCAAAACTAGTTTCAAGCTACTTTTCATCCAAACAGAATTTAAATTTGAAACTGTTTCACTTATCTGAAACCGTTTCAAACTTTGAATTCGATTCTATTTATTTTGAATCTAAATCCACTGTCAAACAGGCCCTTAATGATTGTATTTATTTTGAATCTGAATCCACTGTCAAACAGGCCCTTAATGATTGTGAATCCAGATCTTGAATCGGTGCCAACCGATTTATTAAGGTGAGCTGGTTCATTAGCTCGAAATTAGTAGGTTTAACTCAGACTTACTAACAGTGGAGAACATTGCACAAAACTTCTAGAAGCGTTGACCATACTCCACGAAGCCAGGATAGTGCAATGTGTCAGGACCCATGATAAGACAGAATGTAGCCTCCTGTGTAGCCCTCATTAAATTGTTCAAGCAATTCATTGGTCATATTTGCAATTGAAAATTTTATTTTATATATATTTCATTTCAATTCAATAAATTTATTAGAACCATAATAAGTCCGTTCACTAAGATAAAAATACAAATAAACATAAATAGAGATTTCAGAAATATTAAAAACGCATTACTCTCTATAATGTCTTAATATTTATTAAGTTATTTTAAAAATAATTATTTAATTTAATAATATATATTATTTTATAAAATATTATAGAATTATTATTTAAAATTGATATTCAGATGAATAATATTAGGCTAATATTGAATTAAATTTCTCTAAAATTTTATCCGACTTCTTGATTAAAATTGAAGACCAAACATACATATTATTTTAATTGAGCTTTACTTCAAAATTCAATTTTTGATCATAATTTTATTAAATTGGTACAAACTTTCTTACCTAATAAATTTTTGATACTAACGTTTAAGTCTATAATTTTTTTTTATTACAGCCATGCAAGAAAGTGCTTTTTTTTATTCTTAGTAAGAAAGTTAATACATAATAATGAGAATCATAGATATATTTTTTCGCAATATTTGCTAATCAAATAAGTTATTTTGATTTGTATATAAACTATATTACTCCTAATAAAAAAAATCATCCTACTTTTAATATAGCATTATTCATTTTATCATATATATATATATATATAAGAACATATTATGAATAGATTATATAGCTCTTATTATCTTATCAAATAAATTTTTTAAGCTCAATATCACATATGATATTCATAAATTATGAGCAACTAAATACACAGTTAAATTAAGAGCCAATTTAGGTAAAAATTGTAAAAATATAACTTCAATTAAATGAATCAAGAAGGCATAAGTTTCAAGCTAAATTATTTGCGTTCAATAAATCTTATTTTACTTTTATTTTTGAGCATTTTTTATGTAGAATAATATAGTTATGAAAGTTATTATTTTGCTGACTACTTAAAAATTTAATTTATTTTAACAGTAAAAGCTTTGATATAAAAAATTATGTAAATCTAAATTATTTTATATATTCTATATTAAAAAAGATCACATAAAAAATTATCTTCTAACAAAATAAAAATATATTTTAATATTGTAGCTATGCTACAGGATAGGCTGCACGGATGACGTGGCAAAGGAATGAGATTCACGTGGACCCCACGCAGAACGGCACGAGAATTGTGTAGCGCTTCAACCGCCCAGTGCGGGAGCGCCTGAAGCCCGCAGTCTAGCTTGTCAACCAAGAAATCATCGGTCTTCTATATATTAATCCTTTCTTCCATCAAAAAAAAAAAAAAAACATCTTCTTCCTTCATTTTCCCCGAGTTCTCACGGCGAAACAATGGCGGATTCAGATACCTTCTCTTCTACGCCACCTCCGCCGACGCTGGAACTCCGAGACCTGACCGCGGCTTCGGTCATCGGGCGTGGCGCCAGGGGCGTCGTCTTCCTCGCCTGCAGCCAAACCTCCGGCGAAACCCTCGCTCTCAAGGCCATATCGAGATCCGCTGTCTCCGGAGAGCCTGGAGGCAGCGCGTATCGCCGGATATGGTTCGAGCGCGACGCGCTCCTGGCGCTGCAGCATCCCCTGCTTCCGACCCTCCGCGGCGTAGTCTCCACGGAGAAGATCATCGGATTCGCCATGGATCACTGCCCTGGAGGCGATCTGAACTCGCTCCGGCTGCGCCAGACGGAGAATATGTTCTCGAATGATTTCATCCTGTGAGTTGGATCGATGCCGCCTTTTTTGAATCATTCGCGAGCTCTGTGAATTTCTAATGATTTCCTATGCTTCGCTCAATTTTGAAGGTTCTACGCAGCGGAATTGGTGATCGTTTTAGATTACCTTCACGAATTGGGGATTGTCTATCGAGATCTGAAGCCCGAGAACGTTCTGATCCAGGAGAACGGCCACATTATGGTGATTGACTTCGATCTCTCAACGAAACTCCCGACAGCCCTATTGAGGCCTCAAAGCCCCTTTCAACAACCCGAATCCACTGAATCGAAGAAGAACGAGAAGAAGAAGAAAAAGAAGAAGAAGAAGTTTAGGCAACTACTGCTCTGTAATTGCTACTCGGACAATGCCGGCGATCCGCCGGAGAATTACGACGACAGCGATTTACAACAGCAATCGCCGACTGCAAAATCGAACTCTTTCGTGGGGACTGAAGATTACGTCGCGCCGGAGATTATTACGGGCACTGGCCATGATTTCGCCGTCGATTGGTGGTGCCTCGGCGTGATGCTCTACGAAATGCTCTACGGCAGGACGCCGTTCAGGGGCCAGAATCGGAAAGAGACTTTCTATCGTATTCTCACAAAGACTCCGGAGCTCGTCGGCGAGTCGACGGCTCTCAGAGACTTGATCGGCCGGCTTCTGGAAAAGGATCCGAAGAGGAGGATCGCCGGCGAGGAGATCCGGCGGCACGAGTTCTTCCGAGGGGTGGACTGGGAGTCGGTGGTCTACGTGGCGCGGCCGCCGTTCATCCCGGCGGCTGCGGAGTGGAAGGAGGGGATCGAGGAGGGTTTGAACGTTGAGAGGATCGTGGAGGAGATTTCGGCGGACTTGCGGTCGCCGAAGCGAAAAGTCTCGGAAGGACATCACGCGCAAGGCGTAAGAAATTGTGCAAAAACTGGAGAGTTCGACGTATTTTGATTTTCATTTTGAAAATTTCATTATTACACCAAAGAACGCGAAAAGCAGTTCTATTTTTATGTATAGTTTAACAACAATACAAAATTATTTAAACTTTAATCCTTTTAATTTTGCTTGATATATTTAATATATATATTTGATCAAATTATTATTGTTATTTTAAATAAAAAACTGAGTAATATTTTAATTATAATTCTCTATTTATTTTGAGGTTAAAATTTAATCTGATATATCACATCATACATAAAATTTAATATTAAAAATTAATTTTATTTTTACATCCTACACACATTATTAAAATAATAACTGACTTATATCATATCTTTCACATATCCCAACACAATAACTAACTTTATATCACATTTCTCAAATATCTTAACATAATAATTAATTTTATGTCACATTATTTATAATTTTTAATAAAAAAATATCTCTATTTAAATATAATTTTAATCTTGTTAAATTTAATTTTATAAACAAACAAACAGATTTTAACTGTCGCTCTCAACTTTTACATGTTTTGTGCAGGGTTTGAGGCGGGTTGATGGAAGTTGATTACTTAGTTAATTCATACTATTAACATAAATGTTTCATGCCATACATTTATTTATTTGTTTCAGAAATTTAAGCATGCTTGTTTGTTAATCCGAAAATATTTGTGTTAATAATTTTTAATTTGTTTAATCACATAGCATTTCTACATAGGATCTTTTTGTGATGATCCTATGCCAACAAAAAAATTTCTCATACATAAATTTTTATCAAATAATCATTCATCATAAAAAGCTATCCAACCAAGTTTGGAACAGCATCTTAAGTTTTCTTATTGTTTGAAAAGGGAGCAACTTTCTAGTTCTTAGTTCTTACACAATAATTTGGATAATTTTTTTTATAGGTTTGATAGAAAATTTTTTTTTTGAACAATGACAGAAAGCTATTTTAGAGATTGATCTTTTGTCAAAACAGTTTTTTCATAAAAAAATTGTTCATTATTGAAAATATTCTCTCCACAAAAATCTAAAATAGCCTATAAGTTATTAATATTTATATCAAAAAATATTTATGTTCTTTTTTATGATGTGTATTAGTTTTGCTATTTAATAAATTAGGATATGGAATAAGGAGTGAATAGAAAAAAAAGTACTAAAATATTTCATGAATATAACTTAATAAAATTTTATGTTATTTTTATTATTAAATTTAATTTTACACAAATAATTAGATAAATATAATTTATTTAAGTATATATATACGTAGTATACATATAATAATGCATACTTATATATATGTATGTGTCTGTATATATGTGTGCGTGAACATGAATAATTTTGAAATAATATTTTTAGCTTATAAGGAATAGCCAAGAAATAACTATCTTGAGTGGAGGAAAAAATAACTATTGTATGAAATGTAAAATAAATATTTTGATGAAATATCTATTCTAATAAAATACATATGAGAATAATTATTTTATAAAGAATAAAGGGTAGAATAGAATAATTATTCCATTCAAGTAAAGTCATCATTGGAGTTATAATTATCATTATTTTGATAAGGAGATAAAGGTAAAAAATCAGGCCTAAGGATATGACTAAGAGAAATCAAGGATCAAATTATAATTATTGTTATATAAATTTTAGACTTAAGTTAAAGATTATGAAAAATTTTAGAACTTAAGATCCATATAAAGAGAAATTGAGAGACTAATTTATAATTTTTGTATGGGGACAAAGTTAAAGTAATAAGATTTAGATTAAGACTAAAAGAAAATGGGGAGTGAATTATGACTTTTTAAGTTCTAAGACCACGATTAATCAAAATTAAATGACTAAATTATGATTTTTTAAGTTCTATAACTAAGACAAGTCAAATTATAATTTTTTGTAATTATAATAAAAATTAAAATTTATGTTATAAAAAATTAGAACTTAAAAGTAAGACTTGACCTCACTTTTTTTTTTGAGAATGCTTTTAAGGGACTTTAAGTTTTTTTTTTAAGATAAAAAAGTAGAATTTTATTTTTATGTTATGATATAAAATAAATATATTTAATTATTGAGAATATCGTTAGAAGTGAAATAAAATTAAATTTTTATTAAAATGTATATAAAATGTGAAATAAAGTTAATATTTAAAGTTAGAATTTATGTAAAATATGAAATAAAATTAATTTTGAATATTTAAAATTTTATATAATTTGAAGTATACTGATGAAATCATTTTTAAAAAAATTTGGTGGTTTTTTTGCTCTAATCAAACGAGCCTTGAGAGAATTGAGTGATCAAATTATAAATTTTGCAAAAGAGAAGAAGCAAGTTCAAATTTAAGAGAAATTATTAAGCTAAATTATATTTTTTGTTACGAGATAAAATGAATTAGAACCTACTGCAAAGATAATGAGAAATCTATGTGCAAATTGTAAGACGAAGAGTAAGAAATTAAGATACCGAATTATTATTTTTAGACGTAAATATAATTTAGAGAAATGAAAAAGTCATTAGAATTTTAGCAGTGAGCCAAAATGAACGTGATTTTGTGAATATTATTTAGGAGGTATTTGATTCATTATTATTTTAATTTTATATTATGTAATTTAAATGTCATGATATTTAAATATTTTTAATATAAAGTTCAAATGAAAAATAAATTTTGATATACATTTTTTTTAAAATAATTATTTAATTTAGTTACATAGAAATGTCTTATAAAAATTGTGAAATTATTATCTAAAAATTATCATTTATCGGAATATTTAACTAACAGAATATAATAATTTTATCATTTGAACTAAATGCTTTTAAAATAAATTTGAGAATTAAATTATAATTTTTAAAATCAACAATGATAAATGTGGAATACCAAATAAAATTTTTTGTCTACAGATAAAAAAATTCTTTTGATAGTGAATAGGACAAATGGAGCATTTCAAACGCCTTTATCTATAGTAAAAGAGATATAAAAATATTATAAAAAAAAGAAATATAAAGATTAAAATAATAGTTCTATCAATAAAATAAATAAATAAAATAAAATAATTAAATATACAAAAATTTAAATTTTTATAATTAAATTTCTACATATTTAAATTTTTTATGTAATGAAATTATGTATAATATTTTTTTTATAATAGATCATTAAAATTATTTTTGTAAAGTTTAATTTTTATAATTGAATATAATAAATCAATTTTTAAGCAAAAATCAATATTTTCATTACATATGAAAATATTTTAATTTTATATTATTTTATTTTAAAGATACTTTCATATTTAAATGCAAAAATATTATATTATTTTAATATTCAAATACAAAAATACGTAAATATATATATTATGCAAATTTATATTTATAATGCACAGTATCAAAATTATTCTTGAATATAATTTCAGTATAATAAATAAGTTATAGTATTGAAGTCATATTTGAATATGATTTTAGCGGTTTGATGTTGAGTGATATGCAATGCAATTATATTAAAGTACAATTTTGATTATACTGTAATTAAAATTGTATTTAAAATATTTTTTAATATTGGAATTTAGGATTTTATGGAATTATAATTTTTATAATTTTTTGATCTATCAAATGAACTCAAAAATAGTTAAAATTTTAGAACATCAATTATTGCAATATGATTCAATAATATTTAAGAATGATTATGTTTTGAATTAATTTGATATTTTATTAGTTAATAATATTTTAAAAATTAATGGAATCAAACTAATACTAAAACCATTGAATTTAACTATTAAATTTAACTATAGTATAGCTAATTCATTGTTAAACATATTAAAAAAATGTAAGATCAAATTAGTCTCCAATTTCATGTCAAATGCTAGCTAAAATAATTATGATTTATTCAGTTATATGTATTATATTTAAATAAGATTATAATATATTATAATTTTTAATAATTTTATTGACTATCAAATGAACTTAAAATTAGTTAAAATTTTAAAATATTAATTATTGTAATACATTCTTTTTAATGTTTAAAAATAATTTTATTTTTAAGTTAATTTAATATTTTATTTGATAATAATAAATTAAAAATTTATGAAATCAAACTAATACCAAACCAGTTGGGTTAAATCACAATTAAAATACAAGGTAGCTAATATTTTGTTGAATGCATTAAAAAGATATCAAGTTGATTGATCTTTTGTTTGATGACAAAACCTAACCCAAAAAATTACAATAGATTTTACTTATATAAATTATATTTAATTAAAATTATAATTTATTATAAATTTCATAAATTTTTTGAACAATTAAATAAAATTAAAATTAGCTTATGATTTAAAGCATCTACCACCGTAATATTCTTCAATAATATTTAAAAGTAATTTTATTTTCAATTTAATTTAATATTTTATTAGATAATAATATATTAAAAGTTGATGATTTAAAATTAATATTAAATAGTTGAATTAAACTATCAAATTAAAATATAATATAACTACATATTGGTAAAGATATTAAAAAAATATCAAGTCGATTTAATTTTCAGTTCGATATCAAATGCTCATCGAAAAATATTATAATTTTTATATTTTTTAAAAAGTAATTTTTTATACTTATTATAATTCTTTCATAATATTTATTTATTAATTGAACTCAAAATTTACCCAAAAAAAATCAGAACATGGTATTTTTGTAATATAATATATTATAATAAGCAGCAAGCCAATATATTCAAATTACATCTAGGTCTTTGAATTTAACACTTAATAACACATAAGTGCATATTTTTAAAATTATAAAATCGGAATCATAAGTTTTTAATAAATATCAAATGGACATTTTTTTATTTTTTTATTATTAAAATTTTTTACAATTAATATTTTACATTTGCCTCTCTCTCCTCCATTCGGCGCACGCGCGATCGCCAGTGGACACGCTGCGCAGCCGCCGTACCCACCGGCGGCCGTGCGGGCCGCGTGCGTGTGTGTGGGATCGGAAGGAGAGAGAGGAGCGGAGTAAAATAGTAATTATAAAAAATTGTAATAATAAAAAAATAAAAAAAATTCATTTAATAATTTATTAAAATTTAAGGAGCTAATATTATAATTTTAAAAATATAAATTTGAGCATATTAGATATTAAATATAAAAATCAGGGTGTAATTTGCCCTTTTTTATTACAGTATGGTCTCTTTTGTAGGATAACACATAACGCACGTACGAATTTGTCGCGATTAAATCCACACCATGCACTAAAAATTAGCTTGCACAATTCGGCGGCTGCGCAAATGAAAAAGATATTTTGGGAATTTTTGAGCAAACTTTATCAAATTTAAATTAAAAAGCCAGAAATTCTAAATTGATGACATGTGGCAGGAATGAGCCATATCATGCCGTTCAATGCATTTCTCATGCAAATGGACGGCTCAAATTGTTCGTTCCAGCCTGGCCACGTGATCTATCAGCCTTCCATCAGACGGCTGTGCTGCTTCACTCAACGGTGGATCTTCAAAGTTGACGAACGCCTCGATCGGTACATAAATCCCTAGCATGCCGCTTCGCAATTCTGTTCTTCCTTGCCCTTCGAAACCCTAGCTGAGGGTTATCGCTGCTATCCTCCTAGAAGGTCTTATTCCTGTTTCTGCTCCCGATCCATCATCTTAAGTTTAGGAACCCTAGTTAGTTGCTTCTCTGATTCAGCCCCGCCTTTCCTTCTAGGAGCCCTAGCTTTGATCTCGAGTTTCTTTATTACAGTTTTTCTTGCAGACGCGACTTGCCAACCCTTTCGCGAACTAGTGGTCCATCTTATTTTTGTGAGCAAAGGTTGGTGTTTTATTTTCTATATGAATTTATTTAAAATGAAAGTTTTTGCGTGTGATTAGTTGATTTGTAGATTTCGATTCTTTTGATATGTAGAATGGGTGAAGCAAGGGAAAACGACCCCTACGAGGAGGAGCTTCTCGACTATGAAGAGGAGGAAGAGAAGGCCCCAGATTCAGTTGGGGCGAAGGCTGGTGGTGAGGCAGCAAAGAAGTAAGCTAAATCTGCTTTATTAGTTCATTCGTTTACTTTTTCTCTACCTTTTTGTAGCAATTTTCACAAATCTGTGCTTAACTAGAATTATGCGCATGTATCAATTTTAAGTTTTTTTTTTTCTATTTTTAGAAGTGTATTAGTCTTTGCAGTTTTCTTAGGGATTGTTCCGATTATGCAAATTTTCCATCGGAGGTTTAGTGGCGTTAAAAATTTTTTAAGCAAACTTTTATCTTTGGCTTGTAAACTGTGGTTAAGGGATATGCGGATTCTTAAGTGGTTGATTTGTTAAAATAATCTGCATACTTCTGCATTGTTAGCACCTAATATGTGTGCCTTCACTGTGATGTAAATCACAATAACATTCTCCGTCCCTTGTAGAGGCCTACACCTTCAACCATATTGTAACGGTGATTTATAGAAGGTCAATGCACCGGTGGCATTTTTTTTTATAATCTCAGTTGTGATAATTTTTTCGGGATCCTTATTTCCATACACACATAACTATAGGAGCCAACGTCTTTGTGATGCATGAGATGTTAATCAAGTCAACTTTGGTTTTGTATGTTATGCAGGGGTTATGTCGGAATACACAGCTCCGGATTCAGAGATTTCCTTTTAAAGCCAGAACTTCTGCGTGCTATTGTAGACTCAGGATTTGAGCATCCCTCGGAAGGCAAGAAACCATTTATTCAGCTGAAAATTACCGATTGCTCTTGTATTACCATATTTTTATTGCAATTCCGGTCTCTGTGCCATGGTAGGTTTTGCGTTAATATATTGTAGGTGAATGTTAAGGGAAAAGGGGAAGCTTGTAGAATATATATTTTTATCTTTTTCTTTTTCTTTTTCTTTTCCTGTGATCATGGTGCACATTGAGCTCGCGACGTTTAATACATACTAGAGATAAAACTAGAGCAATGAAAGGAGTGTGGTATTCTCCTAGCTCTGTGGGAAAAGAGCTTGTCTGAGTACTAAGAAAGTCTCAGATTCGAACTACACTATCATTACAATTTTAATTTCAAAACAAAAAAGGAGAGGAGTAGAGTAGTGAAATTTGAGGGTATCATTTTTATATTGCTAAAAATTTATTTTTGACATTTTTAAGCTTTCAAGGGGTTTAGGCTTACTATTGTTTACAGAGCTACTAACAAAGCAGTCAATTATATGGCTTCCCTTTCTTGTTTCGATGATGATGTGTGGGAAGGGGGTATGTTGCTTTTATTTGATATTTGCGTGATTCTTGATGAGGATCATTTTTTTTTTACTTGATGGATTTGTTTTTGCTTTTATAGTATAGGCTTCGACCGATCTTCAAAAAAAATCATGGACTTTGTCAATAATAATTTTATCAAGTTTTAACTTGTACTTAATATTCATCTGTATTAAAAAACACATGGTAAAAAATGCTAGTAGAGTTAGTTTTAAGATGCTTTACTATAGTTCTTTTTTATGATTTTACCCTTAGACATCAAAATTTCCTCCATCTCATCTCACTTGGAAATTGTGATAGTGTGGTTAGAATCTGAAACCCCTAGTATTTGGGCAAGCTCCTTAGTCCTTCCCCACTAGGCTAGGAGATCACACACTTTACTAAAGTTGGAACAATATTCCCCAAGCATCCAAATTAATGTGATTGTTATATGGGCATCAGTTTAGGTGTAATGTTGAGGTTTTGCTTTAGAGTTTTTTGTTTGGATTTTACGTTTTCCATTCATTTAAATACAGATCAGTTTCTAGATAAAAGTATTTTGCATACTCTAAAATAGGTACCCGCATAATGATAACGTTTGCACTTTATTTAAATGTTACCTTGTTGGTCTTTTGTAGGTAAACACTACTACCAAATTTCTGATTTGGAGGAAAATATGGTAAACCTTTGAATTAAAAGGCCGCAGAAGATTATTTTTTACTCACTGGGGGTTCTTGGCTCCAATTTTCTTTGGTTCTCCGTCAGTACAACATGAGTGTATCCCTCAAGCCATTTTGGGAATGGATGTCATCTGTCAAGCAAAGTCTGGAATGGGCAAGACAGCTGTGTTTGTTCTTTCAACCTTACAGCAAATTGAACCTATTGCTGGTCAGGTTGCTGCACTTGTCTTATGTCACACTAGAGAACTGGCATACCAGGTTTGTAGCAATTTTTACTTTTGTGTCTATGTTTATGAAAAATAGTTCTTTTTCTTAAAAAATGATTGTTTTTATTTGGGGACTCATACCTTGTAGATCTGCCATGAGTTTGAGAGGTTCAGCACTTACTTGCCTGACATCAAAGTTGCTGTATTCTATGGTGGAGTTCACATTGGAAAGCACAAGGACATATTAAAAAATGAATGCCCTCACATTGTGGTTGGTACACCTGGAAGAATTCTTGCACTAGCCAGAGACAAGGATCTTTCTTTGAAGAATGTGAGGCATTTTATTCTTGATGAATGTGACAAGATGCTGGAATCGCTTGGTATGCTTAATGATAATGATAATATTGTAACAAAAACATGACTTTTGCTCTGCTATGTTTATTATTATAACATATATATACATATAAACACACACGTACACACACATATATATGTGTTTCTTTCTTCTATTGTTCTTTAAAGGTTGGTCCTCTTTAAATTGCATTTATGGTTGTGTATCTCATGTAGACATGCGGAGAGATGTGCAGGAGATCTTCAAAATGACACCCCATGATAAACAGGTTATGATGTTTTCAGCTACACTCAGCAAGGAGATTCGCCCTGTATGCAAGAAATTCATGCAAGATGTAATGTTCCATGGCCAGCTTAAATATTTGAAGTCATCGTCCATTCCTTTCCTATTTGCAACTATGCTTATCAGTTTTGCTATCAGTTATCTTAGCTGTTTCTTCATCCTCCTTTTCCCTTCAATAAGTTGAGAGTCAAAAGTTACCTGCTGGCAGGAAAGTTGGGTTGGGTTGTTTTTTTACTGTTTGTTAGGTGTTGTAAGTAATGAAATTACTTCTGCCCTCAATCTGATTCTGAGCTAGCTATTTACATAGATGTAAGTGGCAATAGCTTTCTTCAACCTTTTAGTATTCTTGTGGTTGGCTGGTGGTGCTGGCGGTTCTTTGGCAGCTTTACAAAAGTAGTGCCTTCCACTGTGATGCTGAAGTTTTTAATCTGGAGTTTTGATGGCTGGTAAAGCTGGACCCTTAAATAAGGAGGGTAGAATTTCCATGCCTACTGGACAAGAGTTTTGGTTCTGATAATTGGTGGTACTTCTTCTGTTGGTACTGGGTTCACGTAGCTCGATGACGAGGCCTTAATCTTCTCTAATTTTATATTTGTTGCCTTACAGCCAATGGAAATTTATGTGGATGATGAGGCAAAGCTGACTCTCCATGGTCTAGTGCAGGTATTAAAGTTTCCTCTCGTGTTTTTTGGTTTGAGTAAGTTTAGCATATTCCAGTTTTTTGACTTTTCCCCCTTTTTACAGCACTATATCAAACTTAGCGAGTTGGAGAAGAATCGTAAACTGAATGATCTTCTGGATGCTTTGGACTTCAACCAAGTTGTTATCTTTGTTAAAAGTGTCAACAGGGCTGCAGAGCTGAACAAGTTGTTAGTTGAGTGCAATTTCCCTTCTATCTGCATCCACTCTGGAATGTCACAGGAAGAAAGGTGAGGATTTCAAAAAAAGTGCTTTTTATTTACATGTTTGCTGACTTATGGCATGATGATATGGGTGATGTTGCTATTGATTATAATTGCTTTTCACATTCAGCGTCTTTATTGGAATACTATGTCCATTGTCATTAGTCATTTTTGTTTTAATTGAAATCAGTTATTTCATAATTGTGATTAAGGCTTCTTTTGTTTCACTGGGGAAAAAAACCAAGGATTGGAAATTTGTTTCCTCAATTAAAAATTAAAAATATTAATTTTATATACATCCATGCATATAATTCATAAAAATTTCAATTTTATTTCACATCTTGCACACTTTTAATACGACTATCAACTTGATTTTTCATCCTACACAACTTTCAACGTAACAAACTGATTTTAACTTCCATAGCACAAACATTCTAAGGCTGGCCTAGAATTTCTATGCCAAATGCTTTTCTCCCTATGCCAAACCAGGCCTAACTGTTCCTATGCAATGAAACTAGCCAAAGGTATTAATTTTGAGGAGTTTGCTTTTCCACTAAATTGTAGTTATTGAAAAAACATGAGCTTTCCTCTCAATTTGTTGATTTCCAAGACACCATTAGTACTTCATTTTTGGTTACCTGCTTGATACTGTTAGTTGCATGCCTTAGAGTTTAGTTCTGATGTGGTTTTTTAGTGGTAAAATTAAATTTAAAGCAAGTTGGTTTACTCATGTGGTGATATTACAATTTTAGTATGATATTCTGACTGTCCATTATATGGAAATTTAACTATAAAAAATCTTGAACCTAGAACTGTTGTGATTGGTTGTACATGGTTTACTTTTGTTATTGTCATTTTAGGTTGTGCCTCTTAGTACTAGCTCTTTGTTGGCCTACCAAAGTCAATAGACTTGCATTGTGAATGTCTAGTTTAGAAGCTAATAAATAAATGTGATTACAAATTTCATTTGTTTGTTTAGTAAAGAAAAATTTTAAATTGGACTAGAAACTGTTTATAAAAGTGCTCACAAACTTCTGTCACTTAAAGTGTTCAAATTCGGTCAATCTTTATGACCTACATGGATAATGGCGTGTAGCTTGATGATACTTGTATTTTAGTCTTGACCACATAGAATGTCTGTTCAGGTTCACTATTTTATGTATTGGTGGGTGTTCCAGGTTGACAAGGTACAAGGGTTTCAAGGAAGGTCACAAAAGGATTCTTGTTGCCACTGATTTGGTTGGCCGAGGAATTGACATTGAGCGTGTCAACATTGTGATCAACTATGACATGCCTGATTCTGCGGACACATACTTGCACAGGGTCTCTTTTCGTGCTTCTTGTTACCTGATCATTCATCCTATCATTAAGGCACTCAACTAAGTGATCTAGTTCTCTGCAGGTTGGCAGAGCTGGTAGATTTGGTACCAAAGGCTTGGCAATCACCTTTGTTTCATCAGCTTCTGATTCAGATGTTCTAAATCAGGTTAGAGCTTTTCTTTATGGAGATTGTTAGCTTAATTTGATAGTGATTAACATTCCATTTCACAACATTTACTGATTTTTTAGGTCCAAGCAAGATTTGAGGTAGACATTAAGGAGTTGCCTGAGCAGATTGATACATCCACATACAGTAACTCTTCTTTCTTGTTTATATATTTTGTCATTGAAATTATTCTCTTTTTGAAATTTGGCATTAGCTTATATATTATCAACTAAGCGAAAACAAAACCCTAGAGTGGGGTTAGGCTGCAAAAGATTTCTGGGGGAGACATCTTACTAAATTATTCTCTTTGTTATCTCTTAGACATGGCTCAATTAATTGTCATGAAAAGCAACTTTCGAGTTTATTGTCAAAATCTAAGCACATGAGAAGGAAGCATGCTGCTTTAGTCATATGCAATATTTGTTGGGAGATGTGAATGTGTTGAAAATTTGGGGAAAGTAATTGACATTCTGAGTGACTTTAAGTTGGTTGATCCTGCCAACCTTTTGTCAAGCCGATAAAAATCTAGTGCAAAGTTTTTTATGTTAATTAATTATATGTTTATGCATTATGATACATAACTTCTATGTATAAGCCACTTAATTTTCTTGACATTTAGATTGAAAAAAGTATAATTGGTCCTCATGAAGGCATTAAGGGATTTTATAGATAAATGTTTGTGCAATATGGCTGATAAAATAAGGATAAACTACAATTTTTTAAGTTTAGGCTATGTTTGGTTGGACTAAAAAATGATTTAAAAAATTATAAAATTTTTTGAAAAATATGTATGATATGAAATAAAGTTAATTATTAAAAATTGTGTTGGATATGAAATAAAGTGGTGGTTTAATATTGAAATTTATGTAGGATGTGATATAAAATATTATTTAATTTTTTAAATAAATAAGATTTATAGTTGGAGGAAATTTTAGCCATGACTAAAGTTTTTCCTAACCAAACGGGGCCTGAGTCCGATTGCTGTAACAGTCAAGTTGTAAATTGTCATGTATGGATAATTATGTTGGATATAAAGTAAATTGGTTTATTATGTTGGAATTTGTGTAAGATGTGAAATGAAAATGATTGTATCAAAATCTTAAATTTTTATGAGTTTGTATGATACATGAAAAAAATAATTTCTTATCATTTAAAAATTATGTTGCTTCGGAGATCATGGCTAAGAAAAAGGTCGAGATTCTTTTTGTGTGGCTTCCAAACCGGAGTAAAGATTAATTTCAGGCTCCAAATACTATAAAGCATTTGATCTTAATTGTTATATTCAGTTTTAGTATGATTGTAATTCCTCTTTTACAATTTATAACTGTTGTTTTTTGATTATATTGTTTTTCTTACTTCTTTGATGTAACTTGGTAAATTATGATATCTTAGGTAATCTTCATTTTCACATTTTTTTTTCTGAAATCTGATTTTTTTTTTATGTTTGCTTCTTTCAGTGCCCTCGTGAGGGGAAGTTTCTTGCACTGTTTGATGTGCGATCGAGGACTGATAGTTCACTCTCTATTTTGTTTATGAGCCCAGTGACAAGACTCTTCTTTGTTGATGTCTAAAGTGTAATATCGCTATCAGCCATTTGCCTTTAGTGTGCTTTATTTAAACATTGGATTTAGGTATGGGACATTCTCTTTTGTGGCATTCACATTTCACGTTAAGATTAGTTGTGGCATGTGCGCTTACTTCTTGGTTCCCTAATATTTAAGATATGCTTGGAAGTTAACTTGATTAGAGAATTTCAGTTTAGTGGGATAATTGCTTTTGGTTCTTCGATTTTGGAGCTCATAGCACTTTGGTTGTTAGTATTCTATTTCCTAATTGTTCTAATGGCATTGTTAAACACCTCCTTTTGTTATAATTATATTTTGCTTATGTTGATCAGTCGACAATTTGATGCTAGAATAGCCTTATGGGTAAAAATCCTTAAAATTGTGTATAAAATGCCATAGAACTCAGAATCAAGGTTTGATAATGCATTTTAACTTAATTTAGTATTAGGCCATGCTGTATTTCTATTGTCTTATTGGGGCATATACTCTTTTGTGATATTACAGTTTCTTCTCCTTACTGTTATGCTACTGGAATGCTTCATATGGCTCTGGCTTTTATATTTAGGAAATTTACATAAGAAGCCTTTTTTATTAGCATTACTCTCTCAACATTTTCTATTTTGACTGTGAATTTTTAGGCAATACCTTTATGTTAACTTTCATTTGTCATCTGTTATTTTAATGTAATTAGTGTTAACGTATGTAATTTAGTTCTTAAATGGAATTTACTATTTATGCTTTTTATTTTTATTTTAAATTTTTGTTCATTTTTAATATCTTTATTTTTATTCATAATTCAATTATTTTGAATTTAAAGATTGTTTAAATATAATTTTAGTTGCATGTGTTAATTTTAGTTGAGTTAAAGAAATGATAAATAGAAACGAGTATTTCTTGTTAATTAACTTTCAAAATAGCTGTTGTCACTAAATTTTCTTTTAGATGTTTTTAGTAGTTTGTGTGGGAGTCTTATGGTTTTTTAATTGCATTTGATCTGTTCATTATTTAAATAATATTTATAATTTCTTAATTCACTGGTGGTGAATGAAATGATTAAAAGGAAAAAATATTGATGCTGTTCATCACATGAGAATGCATGCATATCTTGCTATTTTATATATACCTGTGGCTGGAGTAGTAGTGTCCTGAGTAGGCCTGTCAATGGATCGGATCATGATCCGATTCGAGTTCTGATCCAATTAACCCCTCAAATGGAGTTTTTTTTGACCCGTCAATCTGATCCGTTTACTAACCCGTTTCGATTATATTTAAAAGGATTGGATTTGGATTACTATTGATCTGATCCGTTAATGACTTGACCCGTTTACATATTTAATTATTACATATTATTAAGTAAATTTTAACATATATCAACTATTGCATATCATTATTTTTATTGATCATATATTTAATTAAAATTTATATCACATAAAATTAAATTAATAGTAAAGAAACAAATTTTAAAAAAGAAAAAGAACATGAAGGAAGACATGGAAGATCAAAATTGAAGATATTAAAGATGCTTAAGATTAATTGAAATTGCTATCAATATAAGAGCTTTTTTAGTTTTTTGTAGATATAATGCTTTAATGTTTTTTGTGTTATTTTAGTTTAATTTAATATCATCTTCAGAAGTACTAGTATTTGATCATATTTTAGATTGTTATGAATATGAATATTTTTATTAGCTTGAAAATATAGCTTCGTCAATTTAGTAGCTTAGAAACCATGAATTTTGTTTATCTATTCTATCTATTTTTCCTTCATCTGTTCTGTCTGCTCATCTATTTTTTTATTTTCTTAATAATTTGTCTTGAATAATTATTTATTTTTATTGACTTTATTTTTATTTTATTTTTCATAATCTCTTTAAGGTGATTTTTTAAGCTAGTTATCTCATTATCTCAATTTTTTCTCTGCTTAATTTTGAGAATTTTGTGATTGTGTATATTATTTGCAATCTTAGTAAATGGATCAAATTCGAAAATCCGAGTTCCGACCCGATCCGGGTTTCAATCCGAAAGGATCCGAGTTGACTATGACCCGATTCGATGATTGACCCGATCTGTGGTTCATGGATTTGGATCCGGGTTGGGGTCGATCCGATCCAAATCCGATCCGTTGACAGGCCTAGTCCTAAGTTAAGCGTGGTTTGGGGTCCATGTGGCATTGGGTGATTGTGCTCTGAACCTTTTGGGAAAAATTATTGGGTGCGGACGGCGCACCCTTCGGACGCTCAATTAGAGGGCGCCACGTGTGCCCGGACTCAATTATATGGCACACGTGGCGCCCTCTGATTGGATTCCGGACGGTGCGCCGTCAGAACCCAATAACTTCTCACCTTTTGGGGGTGCTGATGCAATTTTTTTTTTTCCAGTGACTTGCCATTTCAGATACCTGCAAAATTTATTTAAGGTTGTATTTGTTCTTCCAATTACTCGTGCAGTTGTTCGTAGCGAGAGCTTTCGTGTTCGTATTGACGGGTTTTTTTGTTGGAATTAGGGGTGAGAATTTGTTCACGCCAAGCTGGTTTAAGTTTGGATCGTCTTAGTTGGGTTTAACTTTGAATTTGTTTACGTCAATTAAAAAAATAATGTTTAATTATGATATTTAGATTATATAAGATTGTAGTAAATCTAATTTTTTTTTAATTTTTTATAAATTAAAATTTTAAATATAGAAATAAATTGCTTTTAGTAGGAATAGGATTTTAAATTGTATCAATTTAATGAATATTTTAGCTAAACTAGAATCACACGGTTAATATATATTTATGTATAAATACCAAAAAATAGGGATTGATGGTTAAGATATGGATCATAATTTGACTTCAAAAATTTTACTTTTACTGAGGGGGCGTTAGTTTGATGTTATTTTGGTGTTATATCATATAATTTAGATGTCATTTTTTGATTAATAATTTTATAGTTTAATAGAAGATTTTTTTAAGATGTCATTGAATCAAATAATTATTTTATTTAGATAATATAATATAATATTAAGATAATATCGAATCAAACGTACCTAAGAGTTTTGTTTTGAGTTAAATATATCAAATGATTTTTAATTTTTGTATCTCACTCATCCCTGTTGCAATTGTGTGCTGTCGCACTTAATATTAACCACAGTTTTAAGTATGTGCATGTGTTATGAGTAATGCAACTAAGAACATGTGCTTGAAAATCTGTATAATAGTGGAGCTCTTTCTTCCACTGAGAAAAAGCTTGCTTAAAATTAGAGAGTTTCAAATTTGAATCTGTATTTTCATAATTCTCAATTGAGGCAAAAAAAATTGTGGTATTTTGAAGAAAAAAGAACAGAAAAAAAATCTGCACAATTTGTTTGGTTTGAGTTTTTTTTTTAGATATGAAAAAAAAATTATTTTATTTTTTTATGTTTAATAAAAAAAATTTATTTTACTATTAGAAAGTGTATAAAATGTGAAATATTATCAATTCTAATATTCGTATTTGTATTGGATGTGAAATAAAGTTGATTTTTATAGTTAAAATTTGTGTTGGGCGAAAATCTCTCCTCGAACCAAACGAGGCTAAAGTCCGGAACATGCGATAGCATGGGATTTGTACGTTAAACCGGAATGTCTGGCTAGCTTTTAAAAAAATTGTAATCAATTACAAAAATAACTTTCTACGTACAAAAGTAAAGTTTTAGTAATCAGAGATGAAAATCTTATTTGTGTGATCAGAAAACTTTTCTAGATGTAAAAATTAATTTTTTTCTCAATCAATCATAAATTTTTACATTCAATTACAAAAATTGTAAAATTGTGCTCAAATATATTTATAAAATAAAGTACTAAAATTGGACTCAATTTAATATAAAAATGATTGAATTGAACAATAAATTTAACTATGATGTAAGCATGCAATTAACATGTTGAACATATTAAATGATGTTAAAATTCTTGCGAAAACAAATTACATTTTCATTTCTTTAAAATATCATTTTGGTAAGGATTATAATTCTCTCATTTTTATGTGCCAATTAAATTTGAAAATAGATAAAATTTTAAAACGTCAATCACCTTAACATATTTTAACAATATTTTAGAGTAATTTTATTTTTGAGTGGGTGGCTATTTTATTTACTAATAATACATTAATATCATGATAATTTAAAAATGGTATTATTATACAATAGCCTTGGCCCACAAACACAAACACAACCACACCTCCTAGTTGCATTTAAGAGTTTTGCAAACGGTTTACAATCCGGTTACTATAAACTTTAAAATGATGGAAATTCTCTCTTCACTTTTCTTGTAACATCAAAAGCTTAACAGAGCTACACCGTTGCGATCACCAAAGAATGGGAGATTGTGTAGTGGGCATAGTGGCGATTTGCGACTCACTCGCAAATGGAATCGCAAAAAGCTGCTTTACGTGTGGGGCTGTACAGCCAAATGAGTGATCCTTATAAAGAAGGTAATTACTTTAAATAAACTAAACATATGTGTGGAGATAAAAACCTACTTCATAATTCACTAATAAGAGAGCATTCCTCATACTATTTAGAAGGGATAGGAGAGGATATCAATTTTGATGTATCTATTTTGTGGCTTCCTGACGAGACAGGAAGGCATCTCACCTAACAAAATAGTAGTTGAAGAATAATAATGGCCTACCTTGGCATGAGATAGGCTGATAAAATGTCACAAATCAAGCCACAAGACTTAAAACCATGTTTCTTCATCCCTTGTGATTAAAAATTAATCACATAGTTTGATGTTCATTATCATGTTTGAATTTTTTTATTTAATTTAGTGATTGTAAGGTTGGTGATTGAATTGCTAACTTGATGCACACAAAATTATAGTAAAGAAGCTTAAGGATGAAATTAAGCTTGATATCATTTTTTGTAATTATTAGATCAAATTTAGAACAAGTCTGATGATAAATTCATAGTCCAATTGGTCAGATCGATCTAAGTGCACATGTTGTGATCCTTCTTCTCCTACACTTTCAAATCTCAGTCCTTAAGCAAAGAGCTATAATTTGTGCTTTATTTGCTCTATTTTATAAATTATTTTTATATTTGATTTTCTTGATCCCTTACTTGAGAGATTAAGGACAGTAAAAATAGATTTGGAGGAGGTAAATATAATCCTTCACTTAGTATCAACAGGCCTTTGGCCCTCTAGAATAACCCAAAGGTGCTTATTATACTCTTACTAGGTTGAGTGAGAAAAACTTAGAGTGAAATAAAGTAGGTATGAATGTTTTTTAGAGTGAAGAGAATGACCTTTAAGTGTAGAGGATGGTGTAAAGGCTTTTTATATATAGACCAAAAAAGTATTGATTATATTGGATACATTTGAATTGAGCTAGGGTGAAGAGAATGACCTTTGAGGGTATCTGTCTTTTTTTATTTTCGTGCACTTGTCCCTTACTTTATATTTTATTACTTACTTTATATTTTATTACTTACTTTCTATTTTAATACTGCTATAGTTTAATTATATCTACATAAATATAATAAATTAAAGTTTTAATTTTCTAATTAGCATCTATCGATCTCCTCTCTAAGAGCACCCGTACGATTTTGTAAGTAATTCCTAACTTGTGGATTTTTCAGGAAACTATCAATACCTTAATAGTAGTTTTAAGACTCTCATGTAACTTAATATCACAAGTGTCAGTTTACCAATTGCATGACTAAGAAATGATCACATAATTTGGGTAAACCCTCAATGCCCTACAACTGTTCAAAGATTTCTACATGACTCAATATCATGGATATCAACTTACCAATTGCATGAACAAAGTATGATCACATGAATCGAGTATGATTGCCATACCTGAGTAAAGTCGCTACCACATATTGCGCTTATGCACCAACTTTATAATTACTACATTTAAGTATTGTTGTCAATTTATGTATGTCTACTAACTTTCTAACATATAGACATCTTACTAACTTATTATTATCACCTCAAAAATCAATAGACGAGTGACACCTCAACACAAGAAACTGACAAGAAAAATCTCACTCCAATGCAAAAAAAAGCTAGTCATCATTCATCCCTAGGAAGAAACTTACAGAAATGAGAGGCTCTCCATTAGCGGAAGGAATTCCCTAAGACTATTCACCACTCTAGAGGAAGAGGATTATAGAAGCACCCTTACTCTCACCACGTCCTAAAGGAGGGAAGGGCAAAGTTTAAAAAAAAAAAAAAGTAATATGAAGGAGGGAAGGGGGAATTTCTCAATGCTTCTCACTTCATTTTTCTATGACCTTCCACAAGGCCTAGTGGAATTTCTTCATTACACAAAACATAACAAGAAATCCACAAGACTATTTCTCTGTAAACATTCATTGTTTTAAGTCACCTGCTTTAATTAAATATTCATTGTTCCTAATTAAGGGTTTTGGCACATAAAAAATCACATATAGATCCTTTCTTTTCCTATTTTCCTCTTCATTTCCTATTCCTCTTATCTTTTAATTTATACTAGTGTTCAAGTGGCCACAATCTTTCCAAAAATAAGAGATACCATCCATCTATAAAGGGTGACAGATTTTTCATCAAACACTTTTACAAAGCAACAGCCACACGGAGGAATAGGAGCGAGAACGATTGTACAGCTCATCTCAATTCAATTCAAATTCGAGTTACTTTGAGCCTTAATCGAACCAACTCAAACCCTCCAAGAATTAAATTTTTTTTTTTAAAAAGCTACCTCAACTAGAATGATATACACCTAACAAATCTTCTAACAACTAATACATACTTATATACAAGTAATAAATAATTACAATAAATAACTAAATACATTCTTTATATTTAAACAATAGAAATCGAGCTAAGTTGATTTAATTCAACTAAAGCTCGTGGCTCAGCTTAATAAACTCGAGCTGAGCATAATTCAAACTAAATATCAATTCGAGCATTCAGGGGACTATTGATCTTCGAGAGAAAGCCTCCCTTGAGCAGGCTCTTTGAGACACGTTTTTCTCGACAAGAAACATAAAAAGGAATTGATAGTAACACAGCCCAAGATCAGCATTTGCCGGGCTCAAGCATCAACTAAAGAATCCAACGAAAAGCATTCGTGAAACACGCCACCATAGGAATTGAGTTACAACGGTAAAGAATGCAATTAAATGCATACCAGCAAACACAAATGTAAAAGATACTGCAAAAAGATTTGCTTAGAAGCCAAAAAAATTCAAGAAAGACCAAGCCAACCTTGGTTTCTAGACATTATTATTTGTTTAAGAAGATATAAATTAATTTGAGGTAAGTGTACAGCGTTAACATTGAAGAGATGAATTAAGATAATGACCACCACATCCACAAACTTCAACTGTTGGCTTCCTACAATACAAGTTTCTTTAATGCCTTCAGGGAACCAGATCAGGGTAAACTGCCCGTCGGACATCCTTTGAATTTTGGTCGGAGGGCCAAAAACAAAGAAAGGTAATAAGGAAAGACTTTGGTTTCTTCTGCCTCGCCTCCCTCATAAACAAGAAAAATGTTAAAGAGAAATTGATCGAAACCGAGCTGCCCTTTCGGGGATGAAGAGAGTTCACTTCCACTACGACTCTGGCAATCTCCTCTGGCCGTAATATTGACACGTGTGAATATGATATGACAGACCATCCAGCAGCCCCCCTTCCAGCGCATGAAGTTTGTAAACCAGCTTTTCCACAAGCAAAAAATTTCTAGATAATCCATATTCTTCGTTGTGTGGCAACCACTAAGCATAATACATGTACAGGCTGTTTGCAGCAGCACAGGCAATCGAGCTTTCGGTTGGATGCCAGGCTAAGTGCAGCAGCTTCGTCGTGAAGTCAAAAGAGTTCCCGTTGGCATCAAGTCCTGGGCTTTCGGATCCTGTTTAATGCAGGCTTTGTCCTAAGAGTACAGAGGGGAAGAAAAAAGTAGTGGTGCTCATACTGAGATTGAAACGTACCTCTTCTGACTACACGTGTTAGGCTGCCCAAAGATCTTGCAGGCCTTGCAGGTGTTTGGACTTGCCTCCTAGAACAAATTAAGGAAAGAAGTAATATAAAGTTCTGTTGGTAATTATAAAGCCGAATCTTATTATAGTATCAACCTTGTAGACCATCCACCTGGGAGGGTTCAAGGGAGAACCTCAGATACTTAGAATTATTACAAGCTTGGAAGTAGTAGAAAAAGATGTAATCTAGTTTTGTTCTTTGACAGCATGAATAAGAACATCGAGAGTTAAAATTTGGATAATTATTTGCATGGATACGAATCTAGGTTGGGGTCGACCTGATTCTAATTTGACCCTTTAACAGGTAATAAAAATCATCAAAAACCAACCGAAGGATACATCATTAAAATTGATAGGAGCACTAAACATAGAAAAGGAAAGGACTACTAGGATGCATCTTCTAGTTGAACAGAATCTAAATGTAGGGCAGAATTGGTGATTAAGAAGGTTCAGGATTCTCACAAAAGGACTTGCTGAATGAAAATTGAAGGTGATTAAGATACTTTGTTCAGGCTGTGGCATATTACCCTTGAGTTTGGCGTACTGAAAGTCCTGCCTGCAGACTATCACAGATTTAGAAACATGCATCAAGATTAGTGTTTCACATGATCACTCCTACGATTTCATTTCTCCATTTCCTCAAACTTGGAACCACTTTTTTCTTGAGTCCAAATAGGGCACCAATATGGCTATATGAACCTTTAGGTCACCTAAATCAACATTAGGAACAGAGAGATGCTTTCTCTTCTCCGAACATCCTCATATGAGCATCCTCCAAAACAAATGCAGCTTCTGCATGCCAGTATCATTAAAAAAATACCTCCCAGCAACTACAGAAATACATCTATTTTTAACTAATCTGCAATGTGAAGACCTTAAGACAAGATGTTCCAACATTAAAAGGAACAAATTTTCTCACCACAACATATATTTTCTAATAAATTTTTTTTTATAATTATAAAACAAAAGTTATCTACATTAAAAGAGTGCATATTTTTCCATCAATCTAGACATATACCTCATAGGGTTCTTGCTTGCTTCTAGAGTTGCTGCCTCGGTGCTTCCAGCAGCACAACCAAAAACACGAAAAAGATTGCTGGTTTAACACAAGAAACATACATATGTTACAAGTGTTCTACATATTAGCCAAAAAAATTTACTTTGACAAAACAAGTATTCAAGAATACCTGTAAGAACCAGTAGCAATCCGCAGCCCATCTCCACTCAGGCAGCACTCAAATTTGTCGAAGATTGAATCGTTTTCATATAGATCACAAAGCTACATAGAATAGTGAATTACTACAAATTGAACAAAGATAGGGCTATAAAATATGCTATTGTAATTTAATTTGTACTGATGGTAATAAATTACCCTAGGCCTCAAATACTCATGGACCTGGAATGTGGCAACTGGACCAGAATCCATGTTTATGTCCCAGAGCTGCAAATCACAAGAAAAGAATCAAGGGCCAGAAGCTAAAATTAAGCAGAGGATTCAAGAGTAACGAAATTTTTAGAAAAGAAACAAAAAATAATTCTCAAATATCCAAAAAGCACCAAACTTATCAAGGAACGTGATAGAAAAAGCAATTGAATAACATGATCAATGATCTCACTTATTCACATAATTAGGTCAAAGGGCGAGATACCTACAGAAATGTATCAGTTATGAGAATGAGGGCAGCAAAAATATTACAGGTATATAAAGGGAAGGACAACTTGGTCAAACCAGTTTAAGTTGAGCAACAAATCCCACCAACAATCATCCAATCACATGCATGACCAACTTACACCGTTACACATCAAATTCATGAACTTTATCAAACAAAAGAATATAAGATGTGATTTGGATATGGATATCATGAAATATTAGTGAAACAAACCCTAAATACAATAGTCATAATAAAATGATTTTTTTTTTTGAAAGATGCAACAAAATGAATTTATAAGTCTATCAGATCAAAGGGACTCTTCAACTATAGCAGTAAGCACTCTACAGTTTGCCAGGAAACACACTAAGATTTAAAGAAGGCATCAATAATATATTACAAATTTAAGTGGAGTCATAGAATATGATCCTTGAAGGTTTTACAATTATCTGCGAGAAACATCAGTATATGGCCATAACTACAATTACACGAAATTGCATATGTGATATTTATGGATAATTAGCAGTACCATACTTAATCCTTGGCCAAGACTCGTATGGATAAGGGACATATATACATACAAATCATGAATCTAAACAAAGTAAATCTTGTATTTCTAACTGCTAGGTGGCATTTGATATCCAAACACTTTTGATACTTATTCTCAACTCTTTTATGCATCAAACTTCTTTTCTACCATTTTAGAAGCTAAGACAACCACAACAACAACCAAGCATTTATCCCACTAGGTGACTACATGAATCCTTAGTTTCCTTTGCATTCTATCAAATAATAGCTCCTTATTTAACTCCAAGTATGTAAGATTGCTCTTTATAATTTCTTATCATATCTTTTTTGGTCTCCCTCTTCTTTTTACATGGGCAAGATACAATAACTCAACTCTTCTCACTAAAGCTTCTATCAGCCCATGGTTTATATGCTTTAACCATCTAAGCTGATGTACTCTAAGCCTATTCTCAATTGTAGCTACTCCAACATTCTCACAGATATACTCATTTCTCATCTCGTCCTTTCGTATATACCTACTCATCCACCTTAGTATTCTCATCTTATCAATAAATATTTCATTTGTATATTTTTACTTTATAAAATAGTATTCAACACCATATAATATTGCTGATCTAACCATTCTACTATAAAATTTATCTTTAAATCTAAATAATTTTTTTTTATCACACAATATATCAGATGGATTCATTTATTTTATCTATCCCCCTTGAATCTTATAAATAATATCATCTATTTTACTATTATTTTATATAATTAATCCAAGGTACCTAAATAGCTCACACATCTCTTGAAGATAAAAACCTTTAAACTCGAAGATATTCTCCCATAACTCAAATTTTACTTTAATCTAATCTAGTTTTATCAATAAGAAAAATATCATCTAAAAAATAACACACCAAGGCACATCTTCTTGAATGTGTTGTTAAAATCACCATAACTAGAGCAAAGATATGTGAACTTAAAGGCCTGTTTGGCAAAGAAAATAATTTGATCTTACCATGAAAATTATGAGTTTACCTTGAGATATGGTATGATAAAAATAAAATTAGTTATGTTAAAAATTATGTAGAATGTGAAATAAAGTTAATTGATTTATTGAAAATAATGTATAATGTGAAATAATATGAATTTTTTATGTTAAAAGTTATATAAGATGTAATAAAAATTAATTATATCTCAAAAATGGCGAAATAAAATCAATCATATGATTCAAAATAAGGAATCAATCCAATTATATTATTTTTTTATTTTTTATAGTGAAAGAATTATTTTTGTCTTTTGCATGATCAAAAAAGTGAGGGCACTAAACAAGCCCTAAAACTAAAAATTGGTTTAATCCAACTATAGTATGAAACTCTTTAGTCAAACTCTGATATGTCTAAACATAAATAACAACTCATTTATATATATTTTTAATAATTTGAATGTAAGCCAAGTAAACTCATTTTTTTTCTAAGACTCTCAAAAATAATTCTCTTGGAACTTTATTATAAATTTTTTTAAATGATTTTTTTACGCTTCTCCATTAAACTTCTCAACTAATAAATAGTTTCTATGGTACTTCGCATAAAATTAAAGTCCAATTCAGTGATCCCCTAGTATTATGACGTAATCTATGCTTGATCACCCTCTTCTCCTACAGTTTTAAAGTATAATTCATTAATTTAATTCCTCTATAACTAATACAATTATGTTTATTGCCTTTATTCTTATAAATAGATATTAATATACTCTTTCTCTATTTATTTGTCATTATTTTAGTATTCAAAATCATATTAAATAGTTTTGTGAGCCAAGATACTCTTTTATCCCCATGTATTTCTAAATATCTATTGAAATGTCATCTAGTTCTATTACTTTTCTACACTTAAATCTTCTTTAAAGTCTTCGAAATTTTAGCTTTACTAAAACGATGGTAAGAACATTTCTATTTTTGCTTTGGATGTTAAAATCACTTAGATTAATTGTATTGCCGCAACTGTCATGGAAAAGCTTTTGAAAATAACTCATCCAAATATAACAATATGAATGGATGAAATCATTGGCAAGGAAACTAAAATAAGAAGGCATCTAGCGTCAGCCTGAACTTGATACAGTCAACTCCTCGTCTCTTATATTTATACCAGTTAAGATTTTAGGGTATAAGGATGGAATAGTTATATGGGATAGCTCTATAATGCAAACAGCAGAAAGCTTATCATCTAGTTATCCAAATTTAATACTAATAACAGCATTTATATCTAAGATTTTAAAAGTAGGTATCAAAAATCATGCACCATAATCTCAATCTATCACACTGATAAAATTTCAAACAGGGTTCTACATTCAGACTTTGTTGTCAACTTGACTCAAACCAACAACCCGTGTATGTATGAAGCACTAACTGATCCATATATAACTGGAAACATCATTGCTACAGACCATCGTTAATTTAGAAAAATCTTCAATAGCTACAAAGCTCATACATGCAAATACGTTTACCATGCTGCACAAAGGGCAGTAATAAATTAGCATCAAAAGGAAACAGAGGCATACAGACCTTAAGAGTCATGTAATCACGACTTAGAATATGTCTTCCATCCTTTGAAAATTTGATATCTGAAATTGAAGCAATGATCTCAGTGAAAAAAGATCTTGACCCAGGGGTTTCATGCTCCTCAAACCTGTTAGATACGTCATTAGCCAGACACCAAGTATAAAGGAAAAAGCAGGGGGTAAAAAGCCAAAATTAATTTGCCCTTTGTATTTTCACCAAATGCATGTTTGTGTATACATATGTTTGATATGGGGCACTTACAACTTCGAATGAGCATCACATAAAGCAGACTGCCTCAAATCAATAAGTCGTATTGAACCTTTTGAGCTACTGTATGCTAATGTGTTGCATTGGCTAGGATGAAACTCAGCAGATGTTATCACCTCTGCAAGCATTAGAAAGAAAGCACATCAAATTAAAGAATACAAGTTTGATACATCTAACAATAAAAAAATCAGATACGAGGTCCACAATGCCAAATCTTTCATAAAATTTCTTTTGTATTTTTTTTTTATGCTAACCAGCAGACTTCCTAATCATTATGGGCTTATTTATTTGCAAAGGATAATTTTAACAAAGTTAATGTTAAATTTAGATGAAGATATTTTTTATTCAAATTTTGAATAATGTGAAATAAAGTTAGTTGTTATGCTAAGATGTGTATGAGATATGATACGAGTTAGTTATTATTTTGGTATGTGTGTAAGATATAAAATAAAGTTAATCTTTTATTTTGAATTATGTGTATGAAATGAAATATAATTAATTTTAATATTAAATTTCATATGTAGTGTGGCATGTCTGGTTAAAATTAACCTGAATTTTAACTTGACTAAACAAACAAGCCATATATAATATATTCTGATATGCAAAACATAAGGACAAAATATACATACATTGGAAAGGACAATGCATTGTATGGACAACATAGGCACTAATAAATGGAAAGAAAAGAAGCTCATATATTGCAACTACAGCTTTAATTGTCTTTGTATTGACATCACCAAAAGGTGAAACTGCATGAAACAACAGCATTTCCTCCTATTTCATAGCAAGTTAAGAGACATTGAATAAGACAAACATACTGTACATTGGTCTCAACATGACCTCTTGGTGCAGATGACTATGGAGCCCATTATAGTAAAATTTATCAAAACATGCCAGAGCCAATCTTGCACTCCATATTTGGTTAGATTAAGTCTCATTAGTTTTAATTCAGTCAGCTGAGTTAGTTATTAAATTAATTTGGGTTGAGTCACTCCAATTATGACTAGTCGCGTATGTTTAATTATGCCAATTAGTTCAAATTTAGGAGTTCTTATATATTAGTTAGACTAAACTAATTTACTTGAATTTAGGGAATTTATTTTATTTCAAAATTAGATTTGATTTAGCCCACCTTTCCAAATTAAAGTTGTGGCATTGGGTACTTTCTAATTATAGGATTAGAGTTTGTACCTATTTCTTTGCTTTAAGAATAAAATAAAATTTGGCCTTTTCATTCATGGAATTAAAACTTGATTTTATGTAATTAGATTGATTTTAAATTCTAGAAGGAATGGGCTAGGGTCTAGGTGAAAATCCATAAACTCCTAATTTTATTCAAAATTCTTCTCTCTTTCTTCCTTCTTCCAAACCTGCATCACCTTCCTTCCATGCAAAACAATATAAGAAATAAGAAAGAACGAGAAAACAACTATCCCACTAACAAGAACACAGATCCTGAGACATATCGAATACTGCAGGTTGTAATGAACCACGAATAGTTGGAGCAAAAATAAGTCACCAATCGAGAAGAAGCAATAAATCACGCTGAAGAGTTTTGCTTTCCATCATGATACCTTCACAGAAACCCATCACGATACCTTTACAGAAACTAACTTAAAAATACCTCCTTCCATAAAACAAAAAAAACATGTATATGTACAATTTCAATATATGGTATTACCATATACCAATTCAATTTGTTATGAAATAATTGAATCCAAGCAAAACTCTTATTTCTTTTATGCAATTTAATGAAAGGCGTTCCAAGAAATAGTTAGCAACCTTATGATCTTCTAGCCTTATACAATCATATTTTGGCTAGAACATATTTCACTCAACAAGAAAAGACATTGCAAACAGTCTGTCTTTCATCCACATCTTCATCATTAACTCCATCCATCTGCCAATGCACCATTGCTTAGGGTCACCACAATGGGGTTTCCATCAAATTGAAAATAAGGGAGAAAAAGATCAGCAGCTTTATTTTTTGGCATATTGTACATTTTGTTTAGACCTGTTGGAACATATGGATGAATTAGCTGAAAGGCAGCACATTGGTTAAGGACCTGTTGGACCAAGCTTCTATGCAAGCAGCACATCTGTGCAGTGTGAAGCGAAGAACCAGTCAGGCGCATCACTCCAAAAGTACATGAATGTCAGCGCCTATACCATGTCTGGGGAGATTACAAGTAAAACATACCACTTGTTACCTTCAAATGGTTCACCCTCAGTACAAAGGAAGGGCCATAGGCATTCCTTACTAGCACATGCATATAGGCGTGCATGTTGAGGCAAAAAACACTCACAGACACTTCAAAAAAAACTCGCATATCTGCAGCATATGTTGGGAATTTTCTAAAATTATGCCTAAAATTAGAAAGGAGCATTTACATACATACCACTCAAAACTTGAATATTATGTAAAAAAAACAAGACCTGTTAAATCCTCCATATTTGCAGGTTTCACATCAACTATGTTAAAACTCTGGTTGCTGATTTCCAGATTCCAAAGATTTATTCGCAAATCATCCGCTGATATGAATGTCTCTCCGTCACTGTTTAAAATAGGCAAAAGTGAGAAAATGAGATCTCAAGTAAGACAGAATGTTCAGTTCGGTCTAAGAACATCAGAAAGGAGCATTGTAAGTTAAAGGCTGTACACAATACCCAGTTAACATCATAACAAAATAATTATTCTGGCATGAGGTGATGAAACCCTCAAGCAATAGGATAAAATAATGGATGTCATCACACCATGGAAAAAAGTAAACAAATTCTTTTAACACCAGGTTCAGAACAGCTAGTAGCTAATACCATGATAGCAACTAGCATACTGAAAGCAGCTGAATTTAAAGTAATTACTTCATAAAGTGTAGAGTGAACTGGAGCAACAAATATATTGCAGTTCCACAAATGCTACATAGGAAAAGAAGAGCAGAACAAGTACATAAATGGAAGGAAAGAAGAGAGATAGCGAGCGAGCGCAAGAGAATGCACACAGCAAATTAATCAGGAACAATGAAAATGATATGAGAAATAGAAATTTAAATATGGCTAGATAGCTAAAAAAGACTAAGGTAACCCAATGCATTGCAGAGTAGCAGAAGCACAACGTTTCCAATTTTTCCTACTTTCTTTTAAACCTTTTCCTTCTATTGCTAAATATTACACAAGTGGTTCTTAAATGTAGCAAAGTCTACTATCTGTCTTTAAATCACAAAGACCTGCCTTAAAATGAATAGCTAAGTTAAATTCAAACTTACAGCGTTGCTCCTGCCATGGACTCAAAGAAGCAGCAGAACTGCATGTCACCCAGTTCAGGAAAAAATAGTATGTGGCATATAAGGCAGATATAGACAAAATGCAATTTCCTATATGGATCTAATTTCCTGAAGATTATGGACCTAATTTTGAATGCGATGAAATTTCCGATTATAAAGTGCACTGCTTGCCTTTAAAACATTCAACTGACATTACCCTCTGATGTGAAACAGAGGGAATGACAACAAGAAGAAATGGAGGAAACAAGCAGGAAGGAGAAGGGAAATAGAAAAAAAGAAAAACAAGAATATCAAAAAGAATATCAAAGTATGCCACTTCATCAAACTTGCAAAATACAAGCAATATGGCAATTTATAGAGTTTGCAAAGGAAAACAATAAACTTTTCAGAATAATGGATAGGGTAAAATTTCAAAATCTTACAAAGATTTAAATAAATTTCCCCCAATAAAAATTCAAAAAATGAACTTTAATGCCCTTCGTTTGATAGATGGACATCAACCCTCAATCATCATGGTTTCCTGATAAAATAGGGGTAGTAGATGCCATTTGGGCCTGTGCACCTGTGATACGCCTCCTAGGTGATTACACATAAACAATGAATCTAGCTTAAATAATAAGGCCCAACAAAAAGAGACTCTACTGGAGCATTTCCAAGAAGCTCTCAATTAGGTTCAACCAACTGAACACGGAACATTTAGGAAAGTTATGCATTCAAGATCAAACATAAGCAGTCCAAACTCTATACCATTTCAGACTATAGTCAGAGCTGGGTCTCCAATTCATTCAACATAGCTTGTTACCAATATAAGTTGGACGAATGGCGTTCGATGTTCAACATACATAACACGGTACACTAATTCTACAATCATGCCCTACTAAAAAGAAAAAAACAGCAATCATGAATGACATGCGGCTAAACAGAACAAGTCATAGGATTCATCAGTTGCATTACGCCAATAAAACATCTAAAAGGCATTAATCAATAATCAGATCCTCAAATGACATATACAGTAAAGAAAGAAAAGAAAAATGGGGATATAAACCTGTTATTTGAAACAGAATTAATGTGATAATCATGAGCATGAGCATATATTCTTCGACATCTAGCAATAAGGCTTGTCTCCTGGCTGGCAACCTACAAAGATGAATCCAGTAAATACCAACCATTAAGAATGAAGAAGTTAATAGAGTATAAGAAGCAAGAATAATGTTTTTCTAGGACAACAGATAAATAGAATAGAATGGAACTTTCCATCCGCATCATGCACTGCTATCCAGTTTCATGAATTTCCATTAATACTTCAATTAAAAACTAAACATCTTTACTTCCAGAAGTTCCTATTATTAACTAATTTTTTATAACCTTTCAGTTTCCAATTATCAATTTCCAGTTCGGCCGCATGCACAGGAAAACGTTGGCCAATCAACAGAACGTCATATTCTTTACTGAGCCGTTTCAATCACCTTAAGATAAACTGAAGTTGACATATACTTAAGCTAGTACAATGGCAGCTTTTGAACAAATATGAGAAGCCCTTGGAGTTAGAAAATTGAATGGAAGTTGCCAAATAGCCATGTTCAATGAAAATAGCCTACAATGACCTGCTTATGATACAGAATGTTATCATGCAAGCATAACTGTGCAATTACAATACGATGCATTTGTTCACCAAGTTGGTTCGAGTACAACTACCACAGGGAGATGCAGAGATGGGAAGCCACCGGGAGGAAATTTGAAGTCGCCGCTCAGAAGCTTATACGACCCTTCCAAGCATCCACCATTTGGGAGATGTGCCCTAGGACTAGCTGTACTAGAGCTAGTAATGCAATTTCCAGCAGATTGTGAAGGATCCACATTCATTTCAGATATTCTCTTGACCTTCTTCTCTTGCACCTGAATGATGACAGCAAAGGTATATAGCATTATTTTTTTTTGAAAGGTAAATATCATGAATGTTGAAGGCAAGCAAAGATAGAGTAGAATTATTAATTGTCTAGAAACTGGTACAAAAAATACAACAAAAGTAAGCTAATCTAAGTATGTAGACAATATGCTTCAAACAAGAGTAAGCTAATCAGAGTAAGTTGATAATATTTTTCAATCCTTCAATGTTAGGAGAGAAAAATATCCCTTAACATGTAAATTGTATAAATGAGGACACTATAGTTTATAATTATAACTAATTTAAACTACCAAACAACACAGAAATTATTGAAAGATTCAAGATTTTGAAGCAATAGTAACCAGCAAAGAATTTGATAACAAGAATTCGTTAACACCATCATCAGAAATACTTACATGCATAAGTTAATGGCTTCATTTCAATGCCTTTTTTCAACATATTAAAACAGAGATTCAGCCATTGCCGTAAAACAGAGATTCATTTCAGAGACCAAAAACTTATTTTATGAGGGTATTCTTGATTCCAGCTACAATTGAATGATAATACTGGAGTAAGGTTGCAAATGAACCAAAATGAACACAGTAGTAGTCTGTTCAAGTTTATGTTCGTTTATTAACACTGAGCTTGAGCTCAAGCTCGAGCTTTTCCAAACTTGGATTGCGACCATAATGGTATGTTTGGGATTGGTTCGCATTTGGTTCGTGAACAAGATCACAAATTTGTTCACGAACAACCTCATATACATTTGAGTTCATAAACACAAAATTATAAGCAAATTATTATAAAATAAATGAGCTTAAGTACAGGCTCATCATCATGATAATTCATGATTCATAAACCTTTTTTTGGATCAATAAACAAGACATACTCAAATCTCTAAATGAGATCTAATCGAGTCTCATATCGAGCTTTCTAATTGAGCATGTTCATGAACTTCATATAAATATATGTTTGGTATATTCAAACTCATTAATTTATTACTTGAGTTTTTAAAATTATGTTTAAGCTTGATGAACTGAACATGAACATGTCTTTATTGAACTGAATATCAAGCTATTCATCAAACATTGGGTTCATTTACAGCCTTGCTAGAGAGAAACCTTCTAACATCTTGTCAATGAAGTTGCATAGTAAAAAGAAGAGAAAATTCTTGAAAGAGAGAGCCTACCTTCCAAAACTTGATTGTTTTATCATTAGTTGATAAAAGAAACAGTGCATTATTGGAGGTTTGGCACCAGCGAATCTTGTTAATTTTCTCTTCTATTTCCAAGCTTTTGAGGTAGTCAAACTGAATGCAAAAAGGTAACTCGGCATAAATTTAAGTATATGTCAAGTAAAACATCTTACTTGTGTTTAGCCAAGATATACCTCAGGTTCATGACTTTGAAACTCTGTCTTATAACGAAATTCAGGATGTTTGCCAATTGAACAATCTATCTTCTCCAAATCCTTTCTAGATCCGATCTGCAAAATCAATATTTAAAACCATAAAAGGAATGCATAATGCTGCAATAGACAACAATCAAAATAGGAAAGCAAGGAAGGGCACATACCTCCTTAACATCTGTCCTCTCAAATAAGACCACACGACCCCCACGATCTCCAGTGGCAAGATGATCTCCAGATTTATCAAATTCAATGGCAGAAATAATGTCAACTGCAAGACAACATATTACTCTAGAAATTCAATAGAGAGGTAAAAGGGGACAACGGCACCAGAAGTGCAATTAACTTGGTAGCAGAAATGTATTGCACAACAACTTAGGATATATAATGAAATATAAGTAGGGCTAAAAAAATGAAGGATATGAGTAAAATAAATATGAATGGGACTCAAGGAGATACTATGAGGCAACAAAAACAACATAAACAATTTCACGGATACATGACATCTAGTACAACTACAGCAAAGTCTCATTCCAAACTAGTTAAAGTCGGCTACATCAATTTGTCTACTCGTCTAAAGCAATGCTCTCTTTGAGCACGAGTACATCAAAGTTATGGTTGTTGGCCATTAACCAAAGCCAATTTTGCCCTTTCATCCCTCTTTTTACAATATCACTTGGATTCCTCACATTTACATATATAGGGGGGTCTCTATCGATTGGAAATGAACATAGACAACCCCTTTAAATCTCCATTTTAACCCTCTCCCCGATACAATCATTTTCCAATAATTCAACCATTTGAGCTTCTATATCTCAACTACATTAGTTGCATGAAAATTTTTCTACTTAAGTGCCCAACGCTCTCATATGGAACATCTAGTTGACAACAGTCTCATTAAATTTTTCTTTCAACTTCAACAACATCTTCCTATGGTACAGAACTCAAGTCAAACTCTTCCAATTTACCCCTCATTCCTAATACAAGAAATCCAAGATGTAAAAATTTGTTTTAGGTAACATTCACTTCAGCATATACATATGTAGACTATTATTTTGGGGACCCAGCTAAGAAGTTGCACTAAAGATAATACTGCAAATTTGGCACATCAATGTCACACCAATAAAGCTATCTCTAGTGGCCATCCATAGTAGCAACAAGAAACAACAAATTAACACTAATAAACATTCAGATTTATCTAGCAATGACAAATCACATGTAATTTAATGAGGAGAGACCATTCGAGGTGCCAAGACTGCGGAGTTGTCAGGAAAGTGTTGCAGATAAGAATACATTACACAGTCGTAGCCCATGATTCACACATTTGTTTGCGTTCACATATATAAAATTCAGCATCCAGTTGCATCTTCATGGTTTATCTAGTGCTCTCAACATTAACCAGGCCATCAAAGTTTTAAATTTCATGATTTCAGTGCATGTTCATACTGCATAATTTGTCCTTTAAATGTAAATATGCACCTATATCAGACATTTCTAAGCTCAAGGGTATTTTTGCCTAATAAAAAAGCATAAACTACATCAACAAAAAATAAGCCCTGAGAAAGCCTTTGAAACTTTAACATATTAACTATGTTACAAAAATAAGACAGCAGTTTGCTAAATGGAGGATTTATGCAGGACATCTTTATGACCAAGAGCTCTCAACAAATCTTTGCCACCTTTGCCCAATAGATTGATGCAGCTTGATTTTATGATTTTAAATTAGGGGTATTGTTTTGGGTTATAAGAGATTCTTACTTGTATATCACCCTCAAAACATCAAATTACACACACCACTCAAATCTTAAATATTACTTGTACACTACTTTTTAAACTTCATAATCACACTTCATATTATTTCTATACCACTTTTTAGCAAGTATATAAAAACAAAATATAAGTGTAATTGAGTTTACAAAGTCGTTATATATAAAATATTTAATAGTTGAGTGATGTTGGTGAAATTACTAGTTTTAAAAGTAGTTCCTTTTCATCTATTAAGTTTGTTAAACTTCATCAACTTTGTTATTTGTTTAAGTTATGCTATTTAGTAGTATGTTGAATGCCTCACTGTTTATTCAAGTTTTAGTGGGATTAGCTTGTCTATTTAAAAAATTTTGAAACTGAACTTTTTGTTTGATGTTGATATCTCGATGAATGGAGTAATTGGGTCATGAGAAACCTTAAAACTAATTATCCTTTTGAGTGAAAAATAAGGCATCGAAACGATTTCAATCGAATATATCAAGTTGATTATGAATAGAATCAATTCCCTTTTGAACGAATTAATTGTGAATCATATGAAAATCAAGTCGATTTCAAATGCCATCAAGTTTCGAACAAAATTGCCATCCCTAGTGAAAAATAAAAGAATAGTAAAAAAATCTTCAACAACAAATCCCAGTTGAGTGTAGGTGTCTTGCCATCTACCATTGTCATTGTTTCTACAAAATATCCTTCCTTAATTTCATCCTCAAAAGAAATCAACACCTTCATTCCACAAGTCTATCTATCAAGTTGAGCTTTGATCCATGCCTCCATAGAACCCCATCAAAGCTAGTCTTTCCAACAACCTTCACTTTAGTATTAGCCAAGGGCAAAATATTTATCTAACGTCTCTAACACAAAGATACGTCTACAAGGACACCTTGTTCTCACTTGAAGTCACCCACAAGAAACTTTAAAATAAGAGATGGAATAAAATGCCTCCCAATGATCCCATCCTTCTCAGCATTTCTATTTGATTCAATTCACATTATAACTGATTAATTGAGTTTAACTAAAATAATTCGATTCATATGGATTATTTGATTCAGCTCTGGTCAAGAGACCTCAATTTATTCCATGTTCCATGGATTTTGATTTGATCTAACTTAATCAAATTAACTACTCTAATCTAACACAGTAAAGTCCTACTTACCAAAAAATCCCAATTTAATTATTTTAATTTTAAATAGGTTTATTTTTTGGGGATTTGGAATTTTCTCCAATTATGCGTAATTGAACCAGAAAATTTATCATGATTACGAGATAAGCCGCCCGTCGGAAATCCAGTCACCCACGTGGTGGCCAAGAGACCAACCCGAGAGGGGTTGGGTGGCCCTCCGCCAGTTGCCGCCGCCGTCATGGCCCACCATTGCAATTGCCTCAAGGATTCCTTCATCGATGTGACGTCAGCATCTTAGATTGATGTGACATTGATTGGTTATTCCACTCTCCTTCCCCTCCGATCATCTCCATGGTTCGCCAGACTCCTTTGTAATTAGGTACATTATTATTATTTCTTTACTTTTCCTTGGTTATACTCGCCTCCATGATGCTATTTTTCTTATGTCTCATTTGCTATGTATTGTGAATCCCTTCATGTATAGACTCATCTTTAACTCGTATGAAGTTTTACCATATTGCTTATGGTAGCTTAAAATTTCATGCTAGCACTCATTTTTTATGGATTTATCATGATTGATTCCTTGATTTGAGCTTATCAAAATACATGAATCTTTTATGCTTCTTCATGTTAGCTTGGACTTGTTCATTTAGAGCTAGGTTAACTTGTATTATTCTATGAAACGGAAAACATATTCTACATATTTGCATTTTTAAGTTGCATTAGCATTTAAAAATCCTAAACCTCTGTTTGGTTCATGACCAAGTTGGTTATGATCATTTTTTCAACTTTTTATAAAAAATATATAATTTTTATGAGATGTGTATATGATGAAAAATAAAGTCAGTTAATTATAAAAATATTAAATAAAATTAATTAATGTATTAAAAATTATATAGTTTACTTTATTTTTTTTTAAAAAATAGTTATAACTAAATAGACCGTAAACCAAACAGAGGCTAAATCTCATAATACTACATCAAATGAACAATGTGACTCTTAAAAGAGTTGCATTATTAACAATTTTGCCTACAAAAGGATTACATGTTTTCAGCTTTGCATCTAATAAGTCTTCATAGAAGTGGTTCTATAACCAAATGACTTGTAAATGAAGAAAAATCTACCAAATGCCACGAGAGCTTTATCAAATACATTTCTTTTAGGAAATGCAAAATGCAGGCAAATCAATTCTTTCTATTTGTGCAATTATCCATCTTATCATATTGGAGCTCTAATGCTTAAGGAATGTATAAGGTGGAGGATATTGTCATGGAAGATATTTTGAAGTTCAGCAATTCACAGCATTAATATCTTATTATACTATAATTCGAGATATCCATAACAAGTATTTAGCTCTAACACTGTGAATACCAAATACGGAACCAAAATCGCATCCATCCAGCGTAAAAGTGACCGTGCAAATATGAACGCTTTAAAAGACGACACATGGCGTGCAAAAAAATGAACCAGTACAAATAACATAAGCTAAGTTAGGAAATAAGCTGTGGAAATAATCATCTGTAACGATGTGAAAACAAATGCTTGCATGTCTTCAGTAAATCATTGATCCCAGCCGTACAGAAAACTCGAGAGACATATTAAACTTATGGTAAGTTAGATGAGGCACCTAAGCTGGTCGGGTATAACCAGTAATCCACAAACAAAATAATCGCAGTCACAAAACGGACGGAAAGACCAAGGAGAATAATCATAGTGATTAACTAAATCGGAAACGCAGCGCTTGCTTCACCTGTAAAAAAATTCCAAAATGAAAAAGACATTAACACTCCACCAAGCTCCGAGATCATTCCACGCATATTACCCCTGCCGAAATGCCTTAAATAATTCTCTCAGCGATCTCCTACAGATCTCTATGCTCATCAATCAAGTAAAGGAACCAACGACGTGTGTTCGATTAACCATCGGAACCAGTAGATAAACCGAAACAACCAGAGTAACAATAGCCAGCCGAGACGAGTAGATCTAGGCCAGATTAAATGAGATGATGACCATACCTTCCAGAACTTCCTCACCGGCGGTACGCTCGCCGAACACCTGCGAGAATTTCCATTCGAGTGGTGGCGTTGCCGAGGAGGAAGATGCGGCGGCGTCATCGCCACCTCCTCCCTTTCCGTTCATTCTCCGGAAAGAATTCCAGCGAAGATGTCAGCCTCGAAGATCGGCCAGCACATCCACA
The DNA here is from genome assembly GCA_019297695.1 of Apostasia ramifera. Classification (NCBI taxonomy): domain Eukaryota; kingdom Viridiplantae; phylum Streptophyta; class Magnoliopsida; order Asparagales; family Orchidaceae; genus Apostasia; species Apostasia ramifera. The sequence continues at coordinate 188,013 of JAEMOT010003920.1, read as the reverse complement.
ATCCAAGTTCCCGCGAGATCGCAGTTATCTCGATGCAGATCCGACGATGACGCCCCTCACCCTCTTATCGGGGAATCACGCCAGGTCCTCACCATGAGAGAGAACTGAGAAGTTGACAGGGATTGATATGAGAAGAAAATGCTCTTCCTCGTTCCTTCGCTTCCCGGTTTGGCCCTAGCGAGACGGCTTCTGTGCGTGCTCTTCTTTTCCCTTCTTTTCTCTCAATTTTAATAGTTCACCTATTTATCTATAAATTTAATAATTTTCATGATCTAAATTTAAGGTTTTAAAGGATATATAATGGCATATGTTCAAGTTCAGTATTTATTTTAATGCAATATAATAAATAACTAAATATTTTGATTTTAAAATATGATTATCATTCCTTCTTTTTTAGGTGAATAAATTTTTTTTTAATGAGAAAATAAAAGTTACTCTTTTATTAAAAAAAATGAGAGAGAATAAGAATTCTATTTCTCACCCTCATAAAAATGATAGTAAGCCAACAAGAAAATTCAACTGAAAAAACTCAAACAACGATATGAGCTATTTAACACTAGCTAGTTTGGTTTTATTTTAATGCAATATTTTGATTTTAAAATATGATTATCAATTCCTTTATTTTTTAGGTGAATAAAAGTTTTTTTAATGAGAAAATAAAAGTTAATATTATATTAAAAAGATGAGAGAGAATAAGAATTGTATTTCTCACCCTCATAAAAAAGATAGTAAGCTAACAAGCAAACTCAACTGTAAAAACTCAAACAACGATATGAGCTATGTAACACTAGCTAGTTTGGTAAGACATTAATTATCTTTGACAACGAATTAGCCGAATCTCTAGTCAATTGAAATTACTATATATCTTATAGAAAAACGCTACTTATGCTGTTCAGATTTGACAGAATTTTTTGAAATATTACACCCATAAAAGTGAGTATTTCCTGCACACCTTAACTGCAATAGAGATTATTTTAAATTTATGACGATTATGTACTGTAATACTTTTGATGTGCTTTTGTTTTTGTTCATTTTTTATAAGAGATGCTCTTATGTATAATTTATTTTTTTATTTGATAAGTTCTTCCATCTGGCTTTTAAAAAATGTGTTTTAATTGTTATTGTTTGTTTTCTTAGAAAATTTAAGTACTTTTAGATTATCATCTATACTATACTCAAGAAGTTGTCAAATAGAGTTTTTCTCCAAGTTGTGATGCAACTAAAAGGATATTTAGGGGGCGTTTGGTTCAGTGTTATCTCAATATCAATATTATTTAGATATCATGTTATCTAAATGTCATTGTTATTCATCAATAGACATTTGTTTAGTTCAATGTTATGATATTAGAAAATATCAATGCTATCTAAATTATTTTTGTTTAGTTGGAAGTTATTGGCATTATAATGACAAATTGATGGTGTTATCTTGAGATGTCGCTCAATTTGGAGTGACATCTAGAAGTCATCATGTAATGACATTTTTGTAATTAATTATAATGTTATTTAAAGATGTCATTAAACCAAACAATTAATTTCTAAAGATAACATAACATAACATTGAGATAACACTGAACCAAACGCCCCCTTAGTTTCATATTATCTTAATACTATGTCATGTTATTTAAAAAAATTAATTATTTAGTTGATGATATATTTAAATTACTATCTAAAAAATTACAGATTTTTTAATCAAAAGATGACATTTAAATATATTTACATCTAAATAATATAATATTAAAATAATATCGAACCAAATGCAACCTAAGAGACATAAGTTATATCTCAAATATGCAAAGTCAAAATAGATCACAAATAGCTTAAAATCAAGGTCTTCTCTAATAGCTGTGTAACCACATCAAATAAATCATCTTAGTGTACGAGTTATAATTGTCCACTTGTTCTTGAAAGCAATCCTTTAGGATCCGTTTGTTTTCAAGTTAAAAATTAACCTAGTTTAATTTTAACCTGGCATATCACATCATACATAAAATTTAATATTAAAAATTAACTTTATTTCACATCCAACACACATTACTAAGATAATAACTAATATATATCACATCCCTCACATATCGTAATATAATAACTAACTTTATATCATATCCCTCACATATTCCAATATAATAATCAACTTTATTTCACATCATTTACATCTTTCAGTAAAAAAATATCTCTATTCAAATTTAAGTTTAACCTTGTTAAATTTAACCTTACAAACAAACAGACCCTTAGATTTAATTTTGATAAATATGTCATAGAAGGAGGGTGAGAGATAGGCTTTTTGAAAGCCAAAATAATTGGCCACTACTTATTAAAGACATGCATGCATGTTCGTGAAGAACGAAAAGCATATTTACATTCACCTCGTGTAGTTAGGAGAGAGAAACTATCAAATATAAATCAAGTTCTAGAAAGATTCTTTTAAATTTATCAGCTCGATATTATGTCTTCAATGGATTTTAAAATCAAGAAAATTTATTGTCCACGACTATGCTTCGTTACTTAGACTAAATCTCTTAGTTGTACTAACATTGCAGCTATTTTTCTTCCTCTCAATGAACATTGATTACAAATTACTCATTGAAAAATTAATTATTCATTGGTTATGTGTCGTGAATTAATAATAGTTTCTCAATTTGCAACTGCTTTTCCTCATGGGATATTTATATCATCATCATATAGTGCACCAGATAGTGTTACTTTAATTACTTTCATTTTTGATGAAATTATATACGAGTTTTTTTTTAGATGGACAACTTAACTATATTTTGAGAACATTTGATTTGCTTGACTTACGATGATTTTATCTATTTATATTTTAGAAGTGTGTTTGCATTAATTTTCAATAGAGTTACATTTTTTTTGAAGGTGAGATTGATGTAGGGGCATTATGGTCATTGACAGATGCATTAACACATTATTTGCATTCGAGCAAATAATAACTTATCAAATTATTATTTTTAGTCAAATATATTTTTATTTATTTGAGCCAGTCAGACTGATTATATTTGTGGTAATGACTATTTTGGTGTACTATAAATATGTTGGGTCGAATCAAGTTTATGTTAGTCATTTAGGTTTGTTTGAGTTTTTATTTCGGTTCAATTTTGGTTTAATTGGACTCTGAATTATCAAGTGCGGTTGAATTGTGAAGTAACTGAAAATGGGGGGATCAATATGTAATCGGTCCATTGAAATCAACTATGGCTAGCCAGCCCTAGATCAGATCGGGCCTTTCATCCTCCTTGTGTGCGCCATACGCCTGCTCCTCGCCGAGCCCGTGCGAGCCCGATCCCGCGGATCTCTCTGACGTCGGCCCAAGTCGACGGCTCTCTCTCTCCCGCCACACCCTCCTCTTCGACATACGACATTACCTTCCCTAGAGACTTGGGGATGATGCTGTGATTGGAGGTTCCCACCTGATCGAGTTGAGAACAAGGGTCGTCTTCCTTGTTTTGGTTGATCCGCGAAGAGGGCGCCGGATCGACTGGGAGCGGCAGTGGGCTGCGACCGCCATTATAAGACTTGGGTTCGGACACAGCGGGTATTCGGATCTGATTTGGGAGCGACGGCAGGGCGATGAAACGGGAGAAGGGGGTAAGGGAAATAGTTATACCTTTGCTAATCAACTGAGAATCTCTAGAAAATTTTATGTGATAAACAAGCCTTCTAATTTAGGTTAACTTAGTTGCAACATTGCATGTTGGTTCGTAGTTTTAAGTTTCTAAAAAGTAGAACTTGGTCATGCATGTTAGGTTAGTTAGTACATTAGAATTTCTTTGCATGTATATATACCTTAGTACGATCCTTTTATTTGGTAGTGTAAAAATTGTGTTAGCGACACTCCCGTGCTGCATCAGTAACTGAAAAGCAAGATGGATGAAACGGGAGAAGGGGGTAAGGGAAAGGGCTTTCCAGTGGATCCGAATCTCCCCCGATGGGTCTGTCAAAACTGCCATCACGCCCTCTGCATCGTCGGTGTCGAATCCTATGCTGACAAGTTCTTTAACGACCCATCCCGTTCAGGTGAGGGTTTCCTGTCTCTTAATTGCAATGGTTATTATTCCGAATCTATGATCATTTTTTACTGCAATGTTTTGGATGTTCTTCTGTTTTTGTTCATTCTCTACAAGAAGTGATGCTCTTATTTATATTTTATTTATTTTATTTGGTAAGTTCTTCTTCTACTTGGCTTTAAAGAAATATGTTTTAATTGTTGTATCATGTTTTCTTAGAAATTATAACCACTTTTTGGAGCGCTTTTGGATTATCATGTGTACTGTACTGAGAAACATAAGGTATCCACTATCCAATGAAGAAGCAGCATTCTAAAAAAGGGGTCAAAATAGGTCAAAGTAGCACAAAATGAGGGTTCACTCCAATGCCTCTATAGCCAAAATAGATGAATTCTCCTAGCGCACTAGTTATTATTGTCCGTTCCTGTGTTCTTGAAAGCTATCCTTTAGATTTAGTTGCTATAATATGGCATAGAACTATGATATTCCAAGAAATACTTGCTGCTTCATTCTCCTATTAGAGGTCGAACTGGCAAAGAAACTAAACAGAAGGAGGGTGAGTGAGAACGAAAGAGAGAGAGGTTTCTTGAAAGCCGAAATGGTTGGACACCTGCTTATCATGCATGCATGTCAGTAAAGAATGATAAGCATATTTACATTCACCTCTTATGGTTTGGAGAGAAACCAGCAGATATAAGTCAAATTCCAGAAGGTTTCTTTTAAGTTTGTCAGCTTGATACCATGACTTCATTGGATTTTAAAATCAGCAAAGTTTTATGGTCCATGTCTATGCTTTATTACTTGCCACTTGAATTAACTCTCTTAGATGTACTTACATTGCCTTTCTCAATGAAACATATAAGTATATAACACTGTGTTACAGGCTTGTTTTCTTCATATTTGGAAGCTCATTTCCTACAAATAGATATTGTCTACAACAACAATCAAGATTTTATCCCACTAAGTATGATCGGCTACATGAATCTTTTGTTTCTATTGCACTTTATCAAATAACAAATTTTTATTTAGCTTCAAGGAAGTAAGATAATTTCGTATAATTTATTTTCATGTCTTTTTTGACCTTCCTTTTCCTCTTTTTATATGGATAAGATCCAATAATTCAACTTTTCTTACTAAAGTTTCTATCAGCCTACGATTTATATGTCCAAACTATGAAGCCAGACTTTCTTTGAGCTTATTCTCAATTAAGGCTAACATTCTCGCAGATATACTCATTTTTCATTTCATTCTTTCGCATATACTCATTTATTCATCTTAGCAACCCCATTTCTGTGACACTTATCTTATTTTTATATTTCTATTTTATAGGCAAGTATTCAACACCATGTAACATCGCTGGTTTTACTACTACTCTATAAAATTTACTTTTAAATTTGAGTAAATTTTTCCATCATAATGCACTTAATGCATTTTTTTATTTTATCCATCCTGCTTGGATTCTACTAATGACATTATTTATTTCACCATCATTTTGTATGATTGATTTTAAGGTATTTAAAGCGCTCACTCTTTCTGATAATTTGATCACTAATTGTCATATTGGCAATGCAAGCGCTTCTTTCTTGATTAAATGTGCACTCCATATATTTAATTTTTGATCTACTAAGATAAAAATCTCTAGACTCTAAATTGTTCCTCCATTATTGTTGTCTAAATGCTTAAAATTTTTATATCTTCTCAAAAAGTTCTTTTATGTATATTTTGCAATTAGATTGAGGGGGTAACCATATCGTTAGCTATAGCCTTTTTATGGCTGTAATGATACTTTATTGAACATTTACTCCAATTATTTATATTGAAATAATTTTTTTTGATGAAATTTATATTGAAGTAAAGGCTTGTATCATACTTGTTCAATGTTCTAATTATGCACTGAACATTTTTACAGAAGCTTTCTTTTTTTTTTCAGAAACTTTAATTATGCACTCAACATTTTTAGGTTTACTCAACATGAATGAATAGCTCGTGGGAATCACCCAAGTTATATATATTTGTTTATTCTAGGAAGTACTATTCAAGTTTTGATTCTTTTTGGAACATTTTAAATTATGTTCATACCTTACTTTGTAGGATTAATATGCTTCTAGGTAGACTATTCAAGTCTTGATTCTCTTGGAACATCTTAGTCTCTTAGTTATGTACATACCTTACTTTGTAGGAGTATGTGCAAAATTGAATTGTCTGTAGATGTGTTTTTAACTTGGAAAATGGTGTTCATGCTAATATTCCGATTATTCATTTTAAATTGTGTTTCGTGACTACTTAGGGATGCAGGCTTCTTCAGTCCAAGGAAGCATGCTGGGGTCTTCCCGAATGGACCATTCATTTGTGCTTCTGCCCAAGCAAAAGGCTTTGGGTCATGGGATTCCCCCTCGACCACGAACAGGACCTTCACAGTCTGATGTATTGGAAAAAGGAATGGAGGAATCCTTTGTGGTTTTGCCACCTGCTGCAGCTTCAATGTATAACAGTTGCTCTACTTTGGATTGCGGTGAAGCTAATTTACCAACTCCTGGTCCAAGCACCAGTACTCCCCTGCCAGCAAACAGTTCTGGATTCCACTCAAGCATCATTGTTTTGAAGAAGGCATTTGATATTGCTATGTCCCAAACACAGGTAACAGTAGTTGCTAATATATGTAAAAGTGCATTGTTTCTGTTATGACATATGCTGTTTGTTGTTCATGTTTTTTTTTTCTTTCTTTATAGTTGTATAACAACATATATTTTTTTCAATATTCTAGTTAATAGGTTGCTGTTAAGTTTTCCCCTCAAAATTTTCTTTTGCACTTTGTTTTACTGCCGGTTTAGGCTAGTTGATGTGCAGCAGTTTCTGTAGGTTGACCAGCCTTTGTGCTTGGAGTGTATGCGTGTTTTATCAGATAAACTGGATAAAGAAGTTGATGATGTCAATATGGACATTAAAGCATATGAGGCATGCCTTCAACGTTCCGAATTGGAGTCTTACGATGTCCTTAGTGACTCTGATTTTTTTAAGGAGAAAATGAAGGTTTGTACATGATGTTTGTTTTGTTAAATATTTAAGCATCCTATGTATTTCTTGAGCGAAATTTCTTTATTGATTGGTTTTGTTGGATGAATAAACAACTTGGTTATGACTTTTCTTGAAGAAGTAACAGCCACGGACATCATGTTTTGCCTTACTAAAATACTCAACTGGAGATATTGGAAACCTTTAGAAATGGACTGAAGAACTTGATTTCAATTCTATCTTAGTTGTATGACGCTTGATTTTCTTTGGTTGAAACTGTGTAAGTCTCTCTCTCTCTCTCTCTCTCTTAAATGCATGGCTGTGAATTTGTTGCCATTTGCCATTATTTGAGGCAAAGGCTTAAGTTTCTATCGAGATTTTAGACATATTGGGTTATGAAATGAATATATATACCTATGTGTGTGTATGTGAATTACTTGGATATATGTTAAATTTTTGGGGATAAATTACATTTATGAATGAAAGGCACTGGACGACATGAGAATTGCGAATGTTCCACCAGCCTCCAGGAATGGTTGTGTTGAAGAAATAAAGCAGTAGCCAAAAAAGTAGTTCTTAAATGCTTAACAGTGAAAAAAGAGCCATTCAAATCACAAAATAAATAGTCATGAATTTCCTGGAGATAATAAAATTCTAATATAAAAATCAAATGTATTCTGTTGTTAGCAACTGACAGTTCTTTGCTCAAGTAGGTTGGATGTAAATTTGGAATCATTTGGGGATCTTTAAACATTAAATAAATTTATAAATAACCAACCTTTGGAGTTGTGTTAGTGGATAGTGTTCTAACATGTATACATACACCTAGTTATATTGTTGATGATGCCATTAATACTGGAGCTTTGGAATTGCAATACGGAAGCTTCGTCTGTTTCTACTTTCTGTAATAATTGACTCTTTTTTGCATTCGGTAACTATATAATATTGCTGCTTCATCTGTTTCTATTTTCTGTAATAATTGACTCTTTTTTGCATTCGGTAACTATATAGTATTGCTTGAACGCTTTTCTAATGAAGCATATGTTAATAATATGAATTTTCAGGAGTGTAATTTAAGCTTTAGACTTGCTAATAATTACAAATTTTCCTGCCAATGTTGTATTCAAAATAAGCGTAAAACTTTATCAAACTATTTCTAGAGCATCCTAGTTATTTTACTCTTTATCAAATTATTTCCAGAGCATCAAAAAAATATTTTACTCTTTCCTATGTTCTTCATGATAATTCAAATTTAATATTGTAAGTTTTCTTTTTATTTATTGTAAGATGGAGGAAGAAGAGAGAAGACTGCACGCTGCGATTGATGACACTGAGAAACAGTTTGCAGAAGTTAAAGCTGAGAAGGAGAAGCTAGAATCAAAAACAAGTCTTTTTAAAGAATTGGAGGAAAGGTGAGATACTTGGATTTAATGCAAATGTGGTAAGCAAAGCATCATTGATTTGCATTTTGTTGGTATTTTCTGTATAATTTTGTGGAGATGCTATGTATGCAAGATTGTTGATGAGATATATTTTTGGTTGATTTCCATGCACTTATTCTATGTAATTAATTCCACTGAATTGTGTTTCATGATCCATTGACCTACCATGATTACAAATTTTTATCTGAATGCTGTTATTTGCTTCAGTTAATATGCAACAATAATTTTAATGACACCTAATTATGGTCTGCCACATGGATTTCTCTTCTCTATTCAACTCTATAGCAACACCCTCGGTGAGAGCAAATGAGTGAAGGTCACTTTTAATGATCCTATCACAAGTTGTTTTTGGTCTATTCATTCCTCTTTTTAACATTGTGATTTGGATCATCTTACATCTAGGTATTTAAGGTGGTTCATTATGAGGAAATCCAGCTTGTACTTGTCTGTCTTGACATCTTGCAATGTCGAGTTAAGAAATTTATGGAGGTTCCATTGTTGTGAGAAGAAGATTGCATGGTGGGGGATGCTGGTCACAATGGGTTTTAAAGTTATTTTATAGAAATTCAAAACTACAATGACATCTTGTGCATGTCCTATAGGAATTGTAGCAGTGTATGATTCAAAAAATTGTCCAAGAAAACTTGATTAGATGATCTTTTTCTCCTGTCATCCTAATTCGAATGTCCTCTTTTAGGTATTGGCACGAGTTCAATAATTTTCAGTTTCAGCTGGCTTTACATCAGGTAACTTCCCATAATTACATTCTTTACCATGTAGGTTTGGTATTTGATGTGGTAGAATGTTATTGATATATAGTAGAATTAATAATACCATGAAACATGTCAATGACATTTCCGCTTTATATTGTTTTCTTTATCTGTTAAATTTGCTTGCAGCATTTTTCTTGTTATGCACTATAACTAGTATTCTTGCTATAATCTAAGTTACTGGAGTGACTGTAGTGACTGCAAGAGTCACGAGAGACATTAATTTGCTTGTAACTTAAGAGTAGAGACTCTAGGAAGTAAAAGTTCTTTATTATTAGTTTTTTGCATAACAAAAAATATTTCTTAATCAAGTACTAAGAATACTTGACTGCATGATTTGTTGTTTAGCTAGCTTCTCATGCCTGAATTTTAAGCCTTTTATTTTCTGCGCATAGGCAGGTTAAGTGCTTTTAAGGGTATATTTTTTTGATCATTCATATCTTACGGTTAATTTTTATTTAGTACCTTTATTTAGTTTATTTTATCCCATTTTTTTACCTGATAAGGCAAAGGATTCAATTTATTCAACTTTTGCACCAACTTGATAGTATAAGCTAAATGTGGATACTTGTTATTTTTACTTGCAGCAATAACAATAACAACCAAGCCTTTATCCCATTGGGTGGCTATATGAATCATTTGTTTCTACGGAATTCTATCAAATAACAACTCTTTATTTAATTTCAAGTATGCATGATTGTTGATAATAAAAAAAAGGTATGCATGATCATTCTTTATGGCTTTTTATCATGTCTTTTTTGGTCTTTCTTACCCTCTTTTTATATAGGCAAGATCCAATAACCTAACTTTCCATATTAGTGCTTCGATAGTCTTATGATTTATATGTCCAAACTATCTAAGCCATCCCACTCTGAGCTTATCCTTTAATGAGGCTACTCCAATTTTCTTATGGATGTACTTATTTTTCATCTTGCCTTTTCGTACACACTCACTCATTTCTGCAACTCTTATTTTATTTGTACGTTTTTACTTTGTAGGCTAGTATTCAACTTCATATAATATTGTTGATATTACTACTATCCTATTAAATTTAGCTCTAAGCTTGAATGAGGTTTACTTGGAAAATAAAGAGAACAAAATGTGAGTGGTCATATGTTATCTTGGAATAGAAGTTGCCTTATTTTTGAATAGTACCTGTTCGTTTAAGCTATCATTTTTCTCAAGTATCTTTTTGAAGTCTAGCAGTCAAGTCTGCCATTAGAATTATGTTGGTTAATGAGAAATGCTAATTAATTTATTGAAAGTTTTGACTTTGGTGTAAGATTTTTTGATGCTGATTGCAAAAACATGCATGATCATTTGAAGTATATCTGGCATGATTTCTTGCCTCTCAGTGCAGTTGTTAAGTAATTAATCACATTTTAATATGGCAGGATGAGAGAGATGCAATTTTGGCTAAGATAGAAGTTTTACAAGCACATATGGAGTTGCTGAAGCGCACTAATGTGCTGACTGACGCATTTCCTATCTGGCATGAAGGGGAGTTTGGTACCATTAACAACTTCCGTCTTGGCCGCCTCCCCAAAACACCGGTATTATAGTCTTAAATTATTCTCTTATGATAATTCTATTGCGGTCCTTGAGGTTGGGGACTCAGGTTTGGACTTATTTCATATGCATCTCAATTTTTTAAAAATCATTTCATCAAGGTTTTAGGCACATTTTTCTATTTCAAATAAGTTAATGATAGGTCAAACTCAATTAACTGAATACAATAAATATGATGGCATTGCCATTCAAAGTGCAAGCAGTTCAGCTGTTGAACAATGTCATCAGTGGGAATTCTATGGCATCAAGATTAAATTTGGCAAAGACCATTGAAGGAAGAGATTAATTATGACTTGAAAAGGGTTGTTGGGACGTACCAGAAGTTAGGTCCTTGTGCAATGTACTTTAATATCTAACATATCTTTTTTTTAAAATATATATATATATAACTTTTATGTTGGGCCACTCATTCTTTTTGTCGATTTTGGTATCATTGTATGATCTTTTTTTCCACAAAAATGTTTTCATTAAATTTTTATTATATTTGCATATTTTATTACCTATTGCACTACAGGTGGTGTCATACTGTCATCAATTCATTCTATGTTTACGTTTCAAAAAATTCATTTTATGTTTATTTGACAAAACATTCTATGTTTCTTAATTTCACTTGTCCTATTAGAGTAAATGCTCCTTTAGTGCTTGCCTCTGCCTGCAGTGTATTTTGACCTGGTTTTTTCACTGTTTGTGAAGTTACCTCCAATGCTGATATTGGTGCTTTTTAAGAGTTTTCCTTGGGATTATTTTATGTCTATACTCTTTGTTTGAATTCCATCGTTCATTTAAATTCAAATACCTCATACTTCACTACCAAACTACATAGTTATGAATTGTGTATTCCTGTAATTCTGCTGTATTATATTTGTTCACTGACATGTTATTTATTTTGTTTTTCATTAATCATGCCGCCTTTCTAGGTCGAGTGGGATGAAATTAATGCTGCTTGGGGGCAGGCATGCTTACTTTTGCACACAATGGCTCAGTATTTTAGGCCAAAGTTTCAGTATCCTTGATTTAAGCTTTTTTTGTTCTAAACTTCATTTTCTAAACAAAATCATGCTTCATGTTTCTTCTTCTCTTCTGTAATTTCAGCCTAATATTTTCATGGTAACCATCTATGTTACAATGTTTGTAAGTACATCTATCATTAGATATCGAATCAAAATCATTCCAATGGGAAGCTATCCTCGTATAGTTGACAGCAACAGCAACACTTATGAATTGTTAAGTACCATATTCTTATTATATCTCCTTAATCCAACCCATTTGGGAGAGTTAAATGTTGGGAATCAAGGCTTTTACTATATAACCTTAGTGTTTTGGATATTCTAAGTACCGCCTATATTGACACTGCAACTTGTTTAGAATCTAGGCTGCTAGTGAATTTAAGGGAAATGGAATATAGAAAAACTTCAAAATATGTATCAGGCAAATTAAGAAATCTGCAGAATTTTATTAGTAGTAGTTGTTTGCTTAGAAATCGCATCTCCTTGTTCTTGCAGCACTTACTTTTTATATGCACAACTATGAACCTTTGTAATTGGATTTTATTCCTTTGAAAGGGGCTTATATGTCAGATATTCATTTCCACTTGCAAGGTTACTGTTGCAAGGTTACTGTTATTCATTGGTTGCATTTAGTAGGAGGTATTTGGTTCGATGCAATCTGGATAGAATTATTTGAATGTTGATGTTATCTCAATGTCTATTATCTATTAATAATTGTTTGTTTGGTTCAAGTTATTATATTATGTATTAAAGCATTGTGATAATCAATGTTCAGGGAGCTATAAGTAATTTGCACTTAAAATCCATGCTCTCCAGCTTCTCTATCATGGAATCAAATCCAAGCGCTCATCTGCTTCTCTTATTTTGACTTCCCTTGCTTCTCTACCATCACATACATGTTCGCAGATAAGGTGACATCTAGATGTCACACCATTTCAAGTGAAATCTAGATTTCAGTTTAAGGGCATTTGGTTCAATGTTATCTTGATGTTATGACATGTAATATAGATGTCATAACATCTAGATTACGTCTTTTGAGTGATAGTTTTATAGTTTTTTAGAAGGTTATCTATATATGTCATTAAACCAAGTAATTAATTTTTACTAAATAACACTAAGATAACATTGAATCAAATACCCCGTTAGAAAATTTGTTGCATGCCATCTGCACATCACACTAGACCAAATAATTAATTTCTCCAAATAATATCAAACCAAATAATTAATTTCTCTAAATAATATAACATTATAGGTACACTAAATCAAATGACCCTTCTTAGTATAAAATCATGATAAAACATGAAAAAATCTCTCATGTTATTCAACTCTGAAATAATGATTTTTCCAGGTTTGGTCCGGTAAATTTGTTTTGGAGCACTCGCTACGATAAAGCAATGACTTTGTTTTTGACATGCCTTAAGGAATTTGCGGATTTTGCCAATGATATGGATCAAGAGAACAATGTGCCGCCAGAAAAATGCTTTAGACTTCCCTACAAGTGAGTATTCCTTCATTCTTCAATTTCTTTTGGTACAGGCTAGGTTTACAGTAAGATTAAACAAGTTTTAGAAATTTGATATCTTTCATTCAACTTGTTCTCGAAATCTGTTCTGGTATCTGAGAGGATGACATTGATTGTATCAATGAGTTGTGCATGGCACGTATAGCGGATGATATGAGGGAGAGATGTTTAAGGTTAACAAAAAACTAGTTTGGGTTTTGCCTTTTATATAAATTCTGATTCATACATCTTTTTCCCCCCTCAGTAGGTTGGTCAAGATCAACCTTGTTATCTTTTTCCTTGAAGTTGTTTTGCATAGTTTTAATAAATTTTGAGAACTGATAGCGCGACTAAAAGCTTCAAATTTATGCAAATTGCATGAAACACGAGTTTAACCGGATTATTTTCTTCCACTTGTTCTTCCACCTTTTTAGGTGGTAGTTTGAAACACTAATCGTTTAGTTGCCTTTTGTCAATAGGATTGAGAACGATAAAATAGAGACTTACACCATCACCCAAAGTTTCAACAAGCAGGAGAACTGGACGAAGGCCCTAAGGTACATGCTCTGCAATTTGAAATGGGTTCTCTACTGGTTTGTTGGAAACACCAACTTCCAGCCATTGTCAAAGTCGTCTTATCATTCCGAAGCTCCAGCTGCAAGGCCTGGCCCACCCAATGCCAAACAATCTACTCCGATTTGAGTCTGATAAAATTACTGACTCTCGCAGAGTTAAAAATTTGTAAATAGAACAGATCTTATGTTTCATTGTGCCATGGCTTCATTGTGGATAGTATGAAGTTTTAGTGAGTGCTTGCTGTTATAGAATAGAAATATAGTATGCAGTTCTTCAGGAGATTTTATTGTCTAGTAGTATCTTAAACGCAGCTTTTCTTTTCTTAAAGGTGAACTGTGATTGAACAAGCTTCCATTTTTAGGGATGAAACAAAGCTGAATTTATCATACGAAGTGGCTATAGATTCACTGAACTCACTTCTTGCATATTTGTAGGTCTTGCATTAGAGATGCGTTTTAAAAGTTGGGTCTCAATTCAAGGTTTGTTCAATTTAAATTTTAATTGATTGGGCGTATTAAAATTGAATATCTCGAGGGTTATGAGTTTAAAATGTTTAATATAACTTATAAATTATACATAATAAAGCACTAAATTAAATAAATTTTGAGCAATATTGTTGTAAAAGTGATAATTTGAGCGTTATTTTATTAATTATGGGTTGAGGAGGGTATATTTATGTAAAATATAGTATAAATTTATACTGGTGTTGGAGGTTGTGAATTTTTAGTCATACTCATCCCATTCAGTGTGATGAGTTACATGAGTATGGATAGAAACTATTATCCCTGGAGATGAAATGGGAGATTTATGTGGAACTACTTTTTTGAAAGGGAAAAGCCACACCACAGTGAAGAAAAAAGGGATGGGCAAAAAAGTTTTTAATTTGCTTTGCAGTTTTCAAAAGGATGGGTTTTTCTCAGAAGAATTTTGTGTGTTCGGTGCTTATGCTGTTTAGGGCTCAATCAGCAGATACTACGTGTAAATTCCGGGTGAGCTCGTGCACATGTGCCCTGTGATTGAACGCTGAATGATTCGGAGCCATGAACTTATAATTTTTTTCTTTCTCAGAGTAGAAAGAGAGAGTTCTAGATAATTGTTATTGTAATAGTTCGTGTAACTTCTTGAGTCACTAAAATGCATATATTTGAAAAAAAAAAAAAGTTATTTGTACAGTTAGATCTTTTAACTCAAAAATAAATTTAATTTATTTTTGAGTCAAACTTTGCTTGCCTCAAAATGTATGATTAAAACTAGCTAGAATAATTATGAATGTATCAAAATTGAATATATTTGTTTGTCATTTCAGCCTATTATATTTATTAATAAATGCCTAACTTAGGGCAAACAGTGCTTTATTAGTCCAACCAGCCTAGGTTTGAATCTAATTCCCAATTTTTCTAATTTTGTTAAGAATAGGAGTGGGTGATAGAATCCAAGCTAGCTTGAATGAGAGTTTGAGTTGGCTTAAGCTCGTTTCATTTCAATTTTTTTCGTCTTACTATCTTATGCTTACATTGATGTACTCTTTAATTAATATTTAGGGCATTTGCATATATATTATTCAAGATTATAAATACTATATAGTTCAATATTTATCAAAACAATAATATGTATGTAATATTCAAAATTTTTTGTGACATATAAGTAATTGACTCTTAACATTTACAATTATCTATTAATAAAAAGTAAAAGCTGTGAGTTCGCAATTGATTTTGTTCTAATACAACCAAAACTAAGCTTTCATTGTGCCAATTATTTTTAGCAAATATTCATTACACCTATTTGGCATTATGGAGCTATGCGTGTGATACTTCGACCAATCTGGTGAGAGGATTTCTAATGACCGTCTAGGCTACATATTGTATATCAGTCATCATTCTAGATAAATAATCTTTAATTTACATAAATTTATTAATTACAAAAAAATCTAAACAGAAGTATCATTTTGTAAATCCAAATTATGTAGTCTATTTATTTTGTTAAGTTTATATATTAAAGTAAATTAACACATATCTTATATATCTCCTATGGTATTTGAAGTTGAATCATATCTTAAGTTATAGTGTACATAATTTTGAAGATTTCAGTGTGAGAAGATTTTATGTTTTCTTTATTTTATTATATAAATCTCACAATATATAAAATCTTCTCTTTTTCATGAGATTTTTTTTTAATTATTGTTTTTCATCCTTGCGGAAACCAAATTCTCAACCCTATTAGCCTAGTAATTAATACAAATATACAGCATAATATAATTTCACTTTTATTTATCTTTTACTTTAATATCTAAAAATTATTATTAAAGTATATATTATTGTTTTACTATTTTTTGCTACAGTTAATATTATTTTCCTAAATATATTTTAATAAATGCAATTTTCCTTTAATGTAACAAATGAACTTGAAAACAATTTTTTTTTGCATTGTCATTAAACAAATTTCAAATACAGTACATATTAGCTTTATAATTTGTGATAAAAAAAATAATTCTGTTATATGCGTTATATTAAATAATTTGGATATTACAGAATGTAATTTTTTTTAAATAAAAAACTTTACTGAAAATATTTACAGAAAATTGAATTTTAAAATTTTTAATTAAAATTTGTGTAGGTTTGTGAAATAAATACACAAAGAAATGGTGAATTAGTGAATCAAATCTGACAAACTAAAATCTCGGCGGACAATGAGTACATTAGTTTTTTTTATTTAATACATATTTTTCATATTTTATTTCAATATGAAAAGAAAAAGATAAAATGTTAATATTATTGTTTGTGATAAATATGCAATAAGTCTTCAAAAATAAGATTTTAAAATTCAATTGAAATCAGTAAAGTTTGACTTTTTTAGAATCAATTGCAATGGATTCTGATTAAAAATAATATGATACAACTGCAATAATTCTAAGATAAACAAGGCAGTGCTTATCTGAAAGCTTCACTAAATTGACTAAGCTCAATATCTCTGCAGGATACAGGACCCAAATGAAGGTAAGGGAAGAAGGAATGAAGAAGGAAGAAGGAAGAAGACCGGAGCAAGAGGAGGAAGAAGTAAGGAATTAAGAGTTCATAACAGCCACGTCCTCCGATAGAAGATGCTCTATTTATACTGACCTAACGAACCCACCGGTTCACACAGACCAGTTCACACATGGTTTAGCCACTTGTTTATTATGGTACCAGTATACCCATTCAGAGCTCTATCATTTACCTCTCCCTAACAAAAATCCTTGTCCTCAAGGATTAATATAAAAGGATGGATATTGATTGCGAAGGAACTGTACGTCTTCCCTGGATGCATCATCCGGGCCGGAGCCACTCCACTGAATTAATAATTGCTCCAGGAAACGCCTCTTCCTCAGTATTGTTCACCTATTTAGAATTGCTGCTGGTTCTGCTTTTACTTGACCCAGGGTGGTGATGTCCGGCGGAAGTTTCTCTTGTACAGAAGTATTTTCGAAGCATTTTTTGAGTAGGGATACATGAAACACTGGGTGAATTTTAGCGTACTGTGTAAGTTTGAGTTTATAGGCCAACAATCCAATTCTGGCGATCACTTCAAAGGGTCCAAAGTACCTTGGAGAAAGCTTTTGTGAGCTGCGTTGGCTAACCAAATCTTGTCTGAAGGGTTGTAGTTTGACATATACAAAATCACCCACTTGAAACTCTCTTTCTTTTCTGCGTTTATCTACTTGCATCTTCATTTTGTTCCTGGCTTGGGACAAATGGTGCTTAAGCTGCTTGATAAAATTATCCCTGTTCTGTAAACTTCTATCGACCATATCAACTGAAGAACTGCCAGCCAAATAAGGGGTATGGATGGGTGGTTTTTGTCCGTATAACACTTCATAAGGGGAGCATTTTAGTGACGAATGAAAATTAGTGTTATACCACCATTCGCTAAGAGGTAACCATTTAGCCCATTCCCTTGGTCTTTCGCCCGTCATACACCTCAAATATATTTCCAAGCATTTATTCACCACTTCGGTCTGACCATCTGTTTGTGGATGGTAAGCTGTTGACATTTGTATCTCCACCTTGAGTAATCTAAGAAGCACTTGCCAAAATTTACTTAGGAAAATCTTATCTCGGTCACTTACTACCCGTTTAGGCATTCCATGAAGTTTGTATACATTATCCAAATAGGCCCGAGCTACTATGATTGCTGAGTAAGAATGAGCTAATGCAATAAAATGAGCATATTTACTGAACCTGTCAACCACTACAAGTATAGTGTCCCTGCCATAAGATTTTGGTAATCCCTTTATGAAATTAAGGGAGACATCTGTCCATACCTTTTCTGGTATCGATAGAGGCTGAAGTAATCCAGGTTTTGCTGCTGTATCATATTTGTTTTGTTGACAAATTTTGCACTCTTGTATAAACTTTTTGATTGCTTTGCTGATTCCCTTCCAATAGTACAGAGATTTCAGCTTGTGTGCTGTTGGACGGAATCCAGAGTGTCCTCCCATTGGACTTGTATTAGTGATTTGGATTAGTTTATATTTTAGCGTTGGGTTGTCCCCTATTACCAACCTTCCTTTCCACCGAAGCTGTTCCTTTGTCCAGGTGTAAGGTTTGCCAAATCAACTCCATTTTTCAATTGTTTGATAATTTCTGCTAGTTCTGTATCTAATTGCCAACTGTCATGAATCTCCTATAGTAATTCAGTGGATAATACTTCTATTATGGCATTCAATTCCATACCTTCAAGTGAAGCTCTTCTGGATAGGGCATCTGCAGCGACGTTCTCTTTTCCCTTTTTATAGAGGATTTCAAAGTCATAGCCAGCCAATTTAGATAACCACTTTTGCTGAGAAGAGGTTGTAATGGGTTGTTCTAGCAGAAATTTCAAGCTCTAGTGGTCGGTTTTAATTTTGAAATGGCTGCAAAGTAGGTAAGATCTCCATTTTTGTACTGCAGTCACCATGGAGAGCATTTCTTTTTTATAAATTGGTAGTTGCTGATGTTTCTGTGATAGCCCTTTGCTGAAATAAGCAATTGGACGACCTGACTGCATTAAAACAGCTCCTATTCCAGCTCCGCTTGCATCTGTCTCCACAGTGAAAGGCTGTGTAAAATCTAGTAATGCCAACACAGGAGGATTGCAGAGTTGACGTTTTAATAGGGAGAAGGAAGCTTCAGCTTGTTCATTCCATTTAAAAGCGTCTTTCTTAAGTAGATCTATTAAATTCCTACTGATCTTGCCATAATCTTTAATAAACCGACGATAATACCCTGTTAGGCCCAAGAAGCCACGCAATTCTTTGACAGATGAAGGAGTTGGCCACTGCAAAATTGCTTGAATCTTGGTAGGATCAGTTGAGACACCATTATGTGATATATAATAGCCCAAATATTCAATGCTTTGGGCTGCGAATTCACACTTACTCTTCTTGACCTTTGGAGAATTTTTAACCAGCAAATCAAATACAATTTTCAGGTGGTGAAGATGGTCAGACCAGGTTTTGCTGTATATTAGAATGTCATCGAAAAATACCAAGGTGAATTTCCTTAGATGAGGCTTGAAAACAGATTTCATAAGTCTTTGGAAAGTTGCTGGGGCATTAGTGAGCCCAAACAGCATTACTAGAAATTCATAGTATCCTTCATGAGTCCTAAAAGCAGTTTTTTTAATGTCTTCCTCAAGCATCCTCACCTGCCAATATCCCAATCTTAAATCCAGTTTGGAAAAATAGACTGCTCCATGTAGTTCATCCAATAGTTCCTCAATTATTGGAATGGAAAATCTATCTCTTACAGTATTTGAGTTCAATTTTCTATAATCTACACACAATCTCCAACTTTCGTCTTTCTTTTTAATCAGTACAATAGGAGATGAAAATGGACTGGCACTATCTCGTATAATTCCCGCATCCTTCATTTCGTTGATTAACTTTTCTATGGCAGTTTTTTGCAATACAGGATATCTATATGGCTTTACATTGACAGGATTTGTGCCTTCTTTCAGCACAATTTGATGATCAAAAGGCCTACGTGGTGGTAGTTCTTTAGGTTCTGTAAACACCTCCGCATAGATCTCCAGTAAGGAATTTAATTCATCTTGCTGCTTCCCACTCAGTATCCTGATCTGATTCTGCAAAACTGAAGTTGATTCCTCTGAATTAATTTTGGAGGTATAAAAACATACATAAAGGGCTGTTGAAGAATTCCGTAGTGCCTTATCCATGTGCTGCTCATTTACTAGTTGCAGGAATGGAGTTCTAGTGCCGCACAAAAAAATTGGTTTGTTGTTTAATAAAATACTCATCTTCAATTCCTTGAAATCCCAATTAACTATACCCAATTCAGACAGCCATTGCATCCCTAATACCATGTGATAGCTTTCTAAGGGCATCATGAGGACATTTGTTGTAAAGGTGATTCGTTGCATCTGCCATTGGAAGTTTTTGATGTGTTCAGACAACAATATCTTATCTCTATTAGCCAGCCTGACATGTTTAGGAATAGATTCAACAGATGAATCCAAAAAATTGTGAGTACTGCCCGAGTCTATGAGAATACATATTTTTTGTCTTTTAATAGTCCCCACCACTGTCATGGTATGGAATGAGGGAATTCCAGTGATGGCGTTAAGAGAAACTTTGGTTTCGATTTCTGGTTCTACTTCCTCCTCTATCATCTCTTCAATGCGGGGTTCTTCTATTTCAGACAGTGGAGCTACTTCTCCTGATAGAGAAATTTGATACAATTGTCTCATTTTGCATTGATGGCCTTGTGTATATTTTTCATTACACCAAAAACATAAGCCCTTAGCTCTTCTTTCGTCAAAGGTTGAATTTGGAAGCATTCTGCGGGGAGATTCCTTCAACTGGATATTGCTGCCACCAGTTTGAGCTGTTTTGTTGAGCACATTTTCAATAGATCCAAAACTATTCATGATTCCAGGTTTGCTCCAACTCTTATATTTCTTTTGTTGTTGTGTTAGATTTGATTCTTGGATTTTGGCTAGATTGAAGGCTTCCCTGAGGCTTTTGGGGTTCATAAGCCTCACTAAACCCAATAGTTCTTCCTTAAGACCACCCAAATAACAACTAATTGCATATTTCTCAAATAAAACTAATCTAGTAAGGAGAGCATCAAATCGGTTGTTGTAATCTTGCACACCAGTGGTTTGCTTAAGAGTATGCAGTTCAAACATAGGGTCATCATATGCCGTTCACCCAAATCTCTCTTTAATAGCTTCTTTATATACATTCCAATCAATAGAGGTAGAATTAATCCTAGCAAAATTTTGATGCCATTCCAAAGCGATGCCATCCAGATAAATAGAGGCTAGTTTAACCTTCCATTCATTTGGAGTTAGACTGATTTCAAAAAATTGCTCACACCTAAATGTCCATCCCATCACATTATCTCCCGAGAATTTTGGAAATTCGATTTTAGGCAAACGAGTGAGGAGTGTTTCCATAGATGGTTGTGGAATAGGAATCATCTGGAGGGCAGAATTTCGCATACCTGAAGATGTAGCTGGTGAATGATTTTGAGTTCCCAGAATTCCTGCCTGGTTAATAGATCTGAACTGAGATCGTTCCTCTATAGATCTGAACTGAAATCATTCCTCTGTTAATTTCCCCTTGATTTTTGCTAGGTCTTCCTTGTATTTGTTATCTAGGCTTTGGATCGCTTCCGTGAGCGTGATATTGGATGCATTCTGCCGATCTGCAAGATCCCTGAGTATCTCCTGCTGTGATTGGAACATTCTGTCAAAATGCTCTCGTGATTCTGCGACCAAATATCGAAATGTTTCTTCCAGCTGCTTGATTTCCATTGCTCGAGTTTCTGGCGCCATGGATTGTTAGCTCTGATACCAATGATACAACTACAATAATTCTAAGATAAACAAGGCAGTGCTTATCTGAAAGCTTCACTAAATTGACTAGCTCAATATCTCTGCAGAGTACAGAACCCAAATGAAGAGTAAGGGAAGAAGGAAGAAGACCGGAGCAAGAAGAGGAAGAAGTAAGGAATTAAGAGTTCATAACAACCACGTCCTCCGATAGAAGATGCTCTATTTATACTGACCTAACAGACCCACCGGTTCACACAGACCAGTTCACACATGGTTTAGCCAATTGTTTATTATGGTACCAGTATACCCATTCAGAGTTCTATCATAATATTTTCAGTTTTATTGAAATTATTGAGTGCTTCAAGGACCCCCTCGCTTCCCAGCGGTTCCCCTTCAGAAGATCTCTCTCCGCCAAGTTTGCTGGAGGAATAGGGCAGAATCCATCATTCTATCTTTTCTCCCGATTGCGAGGTTTGTGGTTATCTGTTCTTATGATATTCGTTTGGTGATTTTCGTTTCAATTTTGCTTTTTATCTCTTTTCAGCATCACTTTTTGATCTAAATCTACGATCCGGACTTGTGTTAATTTTAGTTTGTGAAAAATTATTGATGCTTGGAATGTCTTATTCATGCATGAAGCAGATCGGCCGTATGCCTAGTTCTTGCTAGTTCGTCATTTTGACTTTCCGGATTTAGGGTATGGGCATCTGCGCTATCGTAAAAATTTCTATATCCTTCATCTTGTCAGCTAAATCTGGATAAATGTTTTTCTTGAGATGCGATCGCTGACCTATTCTAATCGGTGGGTTATTTCGTATGTGTTGTTTGTGTTGATACTGAGTTTGGTATTACGTTGATGGTGGAGAAATGGAGCACTGTGAATTAACGGTCCGTGACGTTCAGAGGAGGGGGACAAAGATCATCCAAAAAAATACACGAGGATGTAAGGTGGTCTAGAGAAGAGAAGTAGAGAGTACAAGCTTTTTGTTCTTCATGTGTCCCGATGAAGCTTTGTTCAGAGGGATTTATAGATGGGCTATAATGGGGTACAATGGATCTTTGGATCGGAATATTATAACTGGTGGCTCCATACTGTCGGCTCCATACTGTCGGCTCCATACTACCAGCTCCATATTGTCGGCCCTAAGAGGACCGTCGATGGTGGCGAGGGCACGCAGGTTCTCGATTGGGGGAAATTCATACTTAGTGGGAATCATGCTGACATAGCAATTTCCACTTGGATGACAGCAACAGCTGTGGGTGAACAAACACCGTACACTGATATTGCCGACAGAAATTGAGGGTGGCCACTGGCCAAATATCGTGGCCGATGTTCCAGGCCCCTGTGGATGGCCAAACATCGTGGCCTACGGTACCGACGGGTGTGGACCAAATATCGTGTCCGATATTACAGGAGGAAGTTGTAACCAAGTATCGTGGTCGATGCTACAGGAAGCCCGACATCATCGCGATGATTGGATTTGAAGCCAGACATCGTCGCCTTTGCCACGTCGACACCCACATGTATGTTCCAGATGCGTTGGCACGGATCCAGATACAACTTTTGTTTTACATTATATTCATCGTGTACTATAATGCGACGCTTTATTAAAACTTTCAGTAGTCTTTCAAACCTTAACTATTCACTCATGGTTTGAATCTAACTTTGATTACCCTATATTTATATTTCTATCTCTCAGCAATTCCTCAAGGTTTGAAACTTTAGTAACCTAACCTTGACTGAATAGGGCGGAGAGTGATTGTCGGTTGATGCCCCAAGAGAAGGGAATCACTGAAGTAAAGTGTGACTTTTAATAGACTTCTAGGTCAATAAATAATTACAAGAGGGGCACAAAAATGAATCTTTCTATATCATAAAGGGAGGGGAGTTTCTGAGTTCTAGAAGTAGATAATGCGATCCTAATTTGCAGAGGTGTCTTTTGGAGAAAAAATGTGAGGCTAATGAATAATGATGAGAAACTCTATAGTTAGGTGTACTTAAGATAGAGCAGTATTGGGATAAATGATCTCTCATAAGTCATGCAGTTTTCAGAAGCCAAAACGAATAATACCTCTAAATTTAGATCACGAGATGTTACAAATTGTGTTGCATGGCTTGGTACGATATGCTATTATGCATCATCAATTCATGATATCATGGGTAGGAGGCCGGGGGTAAGAGTGTGGTTCAAAGATCGATAATTATTTGATGTTCGGATTAATATTTAGCTCGGATTTAGTTTATTATGCCGAGCCATGCGCCATGATCTGATCGGACCAAATGTTGCTAGATCTTTATTTTTTAAATATAGTTAATCTATTATTCATTTAATATAGTTATTTATTATTTGCAAATAAGTATGTGTTAGCTGTGGTTAGATCGTTAGGATATCTATTAGGTTGACCTAATTTTAAATCCTAGTAGATGCAACTTAATTTTTATTTTATTTTATTTTTTTTCATTTTAATTTAACACATTCAAAAAAAGTACCTTGGTATATTTTTTTTGTAGATAATATCTTCCTCGTTAATAAGATTAGAGAATGTGCCAAAGCAAAACTCGAGTTATAAAAAAATACATTAGAATTTAAAGATTTGCATCTTAGCAGATCAAAAATTGAATATATAAAGTGTAAATTTAGTCAACATAGAAGTCGCAATTGATGATTAAATTATAAGAGCGAGTGGTTTAAATATCTTAGATCAATCACATAAAATAATGGTGAAATAGATAATGATGTTATTAGTAGGATCCAAGTAGGATGAATAAAGTGGAAAAATGTCTTTGACATATTGTGCGATAGAAAATTTTCATTTAAACTCAAAGATAAATTTTATATACAGTTGTAAGGCAAATAATATTATATGGTGTTGAATGTTATCCTACAAAGAGGAAACACACAAATAAAATAAGTGTTAGAGAAATAAAGTATTAAGATGGATAAGTAGGTATATACGCAAAAACAAAATGAGAAATGATTATATCTACGAGAAGGTTGGAGTGGCCTCAATGGAGTATAAGTTCAGGGAGAGCTAGCTTAGATGGTTTGAACATATAGATTATAGACCGATAGAAGCTTCAAAAAAAAAAGTTGGATTATTAATTTTGTTCATATAAAAAGAAGAAGAGGAGACATGACAAAAAACTATAAGGAATAATTTTATATATTTGGAGCTAAAAAAGGAATAAAGGCCGACCGCACTTAGTAGGATAAAGGCTTACTTTATTGTTATTGTTGTTTGTTTGTTTTTGTTTTTAAATTTTCCTTTGCTAGCTCTATGTTTTTGTCTTGTAGTTTTTTCCTCCATAATTCCAAGTTATGTTTTGTTTTTGTATTGTCATTCACTAAGCTGCATTAATATTCGCAGAAACTACTGGTATCTTATTTTCAATATTGTGCTGTGAGCACATCCATCTTTAAGATTAATGAATAAATAATTGTTGTAAATCTTCGAAGATTCTCTATTATGGTTGAATTTTTCTGGTTTATTATTGCTTTTGATATAATTTATTTCTCAATGATACGTATCCTTAATCTGCACTATAGTCCTAATAAGCACCTTTCCCTTCAACCTCACTGAATCATCTATTGCAGTAAATAGTTAATTGTTGTGGATTTTCCTACCTGACTTCCCTTCCAGGATAAGATTAAAGTTCTAGTGCGAGATTATGAATTTATTTGCAGATGTTCATAATTACATCCATATGAAATTTATTAGGCAAATCCTAGCAGTTATAATCATCTGTGTTCATCAGCATTGTGATATTTACTGGATCTAGTTTCTACTTGTTCAAATGGGTAGACAAGGTAATGAAAGAGCTATTTGGGGGGGTATCTAGAGAGAATAATATTGATAGAAAACATTGTTCATACTGATGATGTGAGAAATTGGGTACCCAAACGGAAAATAAAACAATACTTCTGCCCTTCAGTTTTAATATATATCATGGTTGTAAATTTTACAATAACTTTGAGATTTGCAGAATCGATAGTTGATTGCTTGTTCTATGCAGCCCGTATGAAAGGATCAGTTGTATGCATATATGCAATCATTTGACATTATGAGATTGCTTTGAAGTAGTTTTGCATTTCTAGCATATGGGCACGTTTGGTTGGAAAAAAAAATGGTAGCTCTTCAGCTTCTTGTAACCTGTGTATTTTTTATGTTGAAATTTATATAAGATGTAAAATAAAATCAGTGGTTATATTGAAACTTACGTAAATGTAAAATAGAATTAATTTTTTAAGTTTACATACGAAATAAAGATATTTCTAGTATTGAGATTAATGTTATGATGAGATATTCTTTTGGCTAAGCCAACTTTGCTTTTCAGCCTGATGCCAAATGGGGCCTTATACATAACACAAACCAACATAATATTTCATATTAAATTATTTGCATATATAACGCAGATCTATTTTAGATACCATAAAATTGGCCTTGTCAAAGATGCAAGACTATATATTTTCTATAGAAGAAAGGCAGTTGCTACTATAATTCAAATCCGTTCATAAGCAAGTGGCTTTCTAGTAACAGCATGCTTGCTTCAATTTGTGAAGATACAATTGTTAACTTATAAACATTCGACAGACCATCATTAGCATCTTTGAAGTTACCAGAGATGTTGTTTTGGGTTGTACTTGCCCTGAAATATGCTGGATACGGTGATACTCAAAGTATAGCTTTGTATTGTGGTTATATGATACAAATGTGGTTATTTTTCTTTTTGAATTATTAAAATTTTCATTCCAAGTACCTTTCACTCGTCATTCGTATTTTGAGTAGGATTAGTCTTGACTCTTGACAGACGTAAAAGAAGATGGCCTTAAGCGGGGTGGCCCCACCAAGAGGAGGTGCTGCGGCTACTGCAAGCTTGCGGAGGAGAAGGGTTGCTAGCGGCAGTGCTGCCGGAAGCAACGGGAGCAGCAGGCCCAGCACAATGCTCCAGTTTTACACTGATGATACTGCAGGGAGAAAGATGTCTCCCAACACTGTTCTTATCATGAGCATTGGGTTCGTTGCTGTTGTGGCTGTTCTACATGTCTTCGGCAAACTGTACTTTGTCCGTCAGTAAGACTACTAATGGTGCAATTTGATACATTTTGAGCATTGCCCTTGAGTCACTTCATTCACCAATATTTGGAATTCAATACGTTTGATGAGAAACATTTTTTATATATATAGCTTTGTTTTATCGCTGCATGATTATAGAGAAATCTTCAATTTAGATAAAAGTATGTATGAGGAATTTCATTGGGTATTTTTTTAGAGCTGTATGGTCCAACATCTACTTGTTTTGTCGACATGGAGTTGATGATCGCGACTAGCCAATGTAGAATAGGGTTCTTAATGATCCTATCTCGAGCTAATCTACGTTGGCTTCAAGTTAAGTTGAAATCCTAGCTTTTGACAAGGAGAATTCATATTCAATCTCAAGACTTGCTCATTGGTTATCAATTAGAACTTAATCCTACACAAAATCTCCCTAATTTTCAATCTTATTTTTGCCAAAAACTTAGACATACATATGTTTGCTCATTCAATAAATTGGTCTAGCAATGTTTGAACAAGAGGCATGATAGGAAATCTAAAATAGCTATTGCTTGAATGCTTAGTGAAGCCAATTACAATCTAAAATATGAATCACAGGAGGTAACACACAATATATTTAATGAAATAATAGCAATTAGGTCCCTCGAATTTAGACATATGCAATTAGGTCTCTCAAGTTTTTAAATTAACTAATTAGGTCCTATAGTTTGAAGTAAAGTGCAAATAGATTTTTTAATATTAATTAAAGCACTTAATAGAGGATATTTTTTCTAATTAATGGGTCAATTTAAATTTTATTTTTATTTAAAATATTAATTTAGTTTTAAATTAGTCAAATTAATCCATTAGTTAGAAGAAATATCTTTTATTGTGTCTCTTTATTAATATTAAAACTTATTTGCACATTATTTCAAATCAAGGCTCTATTTGTTTACCTAGTTTAAAATTAACTTAATATACCACATTATTTATAAAATTTAATATTAAAATTAACTATATTTCACATCATGCATATAATTTAAAAAAAAAAATTAACTTTATTTCCCATCCTACATACATACCAAAATAATAACTAACTTATATTATATCTCACGTACATTCTATCACAATAATTAATTTTATTTCACATCATTCACAACTTTCAATAAAAAAATATCTTCATTAAATTTAATTTTAATCTTACTAAAATTAAACTTTGCAAATAAACAGACTCAAAAGATTTACTTAAACTAAAGAGACTTGAATGTATATAGGCCTAAATTAGAGGGACCTAGTTACTATTAATCTCTTTATAATTGAGAAGGATGAGCATTTTGTTGGGCTATCACAGCTTCACAGTTTCCAATTATTTTCATCTATTCATGCCATGAACACGAAGGCCATACTTTCTTCTTTAAAAGGCACAGGCTCTCAATGAGGAAGAGGAACATTAGAACAGCATCAGTGTGAACTTAACGGATCAAACGGAGCCCACGCCTTTCATGAGAGTGGAAAAGAAAACAATTATTATGGATATTCTCACTCCAAAATTTTAATAATCAATATATTATTTATATCCTAACCAAACATGTGCTGCAAATCAATCTTCGCAGGATGCTAACAAATCTTCATTTTGGCAGTTAAATTCGCTCAAGTTCACTCAAAAGAAGATTGATTGAGAGTTAAATTAGATTTAAATTGAATCTAAATTAACGTAATTTAAATAAGTCTATTAACAATTCATTCCTATGAGTTGAAAGTTTTATCAGTGGGCTCTGTTTGGTAACAAGAAAAAAATGAAGATTTAGTTAGAATTTTTAATTTTTTTTGAAAAATGTATATGATGTGACAAAAAGTAAATTTATTATATTAAAAATTGTGTAGAATATGAAATAAAGTTGATTGATTTATTATAAATTGTGTTGGATGTGAAATAAAATGATTGTTTAATATTGAAATTTGTGTGAGATGAGATATAAAATAATTTTTTAAATTTTTTTAAAATAAATTTAAGATTTTAACCATGGCTAATTTTAGTCATGATTTTTAGCCCATTGCCAAACAGGACCTAAACTAAAGCCGACATAATTAGATTGAATCTGCTTAAGATTTAATCATTTGATAAACTAATAAAGAGTGTCACACTAATTCATAAGATTAAGAGCATCATGATTTTCAAAAGGAATCATCTTGATTATTGAGGTTGAAAATATCAAGTGAGTCGTTTTGACAACAACGTCAAATATAAATAAAAAAAATTATTTTATTCTTTATCTCTCATCATATTAGAGGTATTTTAGTAATTTAAGACTTAAAAAGTGGAGAATTGTCTAGAGACAATTATCTACCCATTTAAAAAATTTTAAATATTACTTCAATGACATCTTATTCACAAAATTTGAACTATAGTATAATATATTTTTTAAAAAATTATAATATTTAAATTTTGTATAACATGTAAATGCCCCTTTTATTTATATATTAACAAACCCAGGGCACATTATTTATGCACATCTCATTAAAAAAATCCCTAGGCTTGAATGTAAATGAAAAATTCATAAAATCAAGTTTTAAGTTCTTAATTTATAAATGGAACATTTTTGAAGGTTATGAACGTAAATCAAACATTTTTGCCTAACACGTACGTAAATATAAAATTTTGAATGACAAATATAAATAAAAAATTTATGATATGCATACAAAAAAATGTACCTAAAATATCCCTAAATGGATTTTTAAAAACAATTCCTAAATGAAAGGAGAGGGCGAGAGTAATTGGCATTAGGGGTGGGAACGTTCAAGCTGAGCCAATTACGCGTGGCTTAAACTCAACTCATCGTAATTCAATTCTAGTTCGAACTGACTTGTTTCAACTTCGAGGTGATTCAAGCCTAATCGAGCTAACACAAGCTCTGTAATAATTGAAATATTTTTTCAAAAATTGCTTCAACTAAAAAATAAAATTGAATTAATCAAACTCACATAATTACTTAAAAAATATCTTAATAATAATTAACACATACTTATAAATAAATAATATCATAATTATAATAAATAAATCAATATATTATTTGTATTTAAAAAAATACAGATCAAGGCAATGGATAATTGGTATTAGAGCTGGCAGAACTATACATACTCTTACTCATCTACTATTTACAGATGAGTTTTTGTTTTGTTGCTAAATCAATTCGATCCGATCATGACTCATAATTCAGTTCAATAAACTCAAGCCGAACTCAATTTGAAATAAATATTGATTCAAACATACTATTAATCTTTGAGCCAAACTCTCACCTCCATTCAGCAGTCTATCAACTCCGTTAATCCGAGAGCTGCAGGCCCTCAAGAAACTCTTCACATGGTTACTAAATCAACTTCGCACTTATCGGCGCAGTTACACCTCATACATTTTTGGATAGCTGAGATGTAAACTCTACTCCACAAAGATTTAAATACTTAAATTCATTGTGTAACAGTATATATGTTCCCTGAGTTCATTTCGGTCATCCGCTAAATTATCTTGAGCTAGTAGTATTGCTGTGCATTCTCAGTAAATAAAAAGCTCACTAAGATTATCAGATAAGCACATCATAATAATTCTATATAAATTCAAATTTTGAGATCATTCATGAAAACTATAAAATATTTTTTTAAATGTAATTTTAATTTGTATAAAATAAGAAACAAAATAACATTTTCAATATTTTTAATCGTTACTATTTTTTCTGCAAACCAAACAAGTTAAAAGTAAAAAAAAAAAAAAAAACTATGCTAAATTGATCCAAGCCCAAAGAATAAACTTATGCAAGGGACTTGTGTAAGAGTATAAACTATTCATGGGGAACCAATCATAAATCATGATATTCTCAGAGAGGTATGATATCTATAGAATTGGCCAAAAAACTGACATATATAAAAAGTTGGGACAATTTAGAACATTATTTTGCTTATAACTAGAAAAAACAATTACTTATATGTAGTAACAAGTACTCACATAACATATACATAACAATAATACTATTAACGATAATTATCGCTTCACTCTGCTGCTCGATAGCATATCTAAGTGATGTATCGGTCCCCAAAATCTGGGTCGCCTAGACCTAATAATGTTTGAAAAACGAGAGGTCAGCAAGCATGCAATATTTTCATTACAAAGACAATCATTTTGAAATAGTGAAATCCATCTCCAATATATCCAAATCTCAGGCACCACTATGCAATTTCCCCTACCAATAACTGGCCAGTTTAACTTTACCATTGCATAGCTTTTAAATGATTAGCTATAGACTCCAGGAGGGAGGAACAGTAAAAAAATAGATCAACCACCAACCCATCACCATTCTCAACTGAGAAATATCTTCTTCTTTTTTTTTTCCCCGGCAATGAGTTCAGAAATAGTGTGCGCATGCTCATTTATTTATTTTTATTTCTACATAGATGGAAATGGTGAATATCAGTCGTGATCAATCAGCAGTCAACAATCAAGGGTGTGTTTTCTTCAGACATTGCCCTCACCTTTAAATCATCATTCAACTTCAACCGCACCTGCGTATAGAAATCTTTAAGTTGAAAAAAAAAAAATGTAAAGCATTACATAAGCATATACATGAGACAGAGAACTAACTCCTTTATCCTACAAATGCAACACAAAATCCTCAATTTTATATCTCGCGCATAAAATAACAATAAATTATGGTTAAACCACGTTGCACCTTAATATCCACTTTTGATAGCGTCCTAAACTTAGATGGATCAGTAATACATTCTCTATATTATTAAAAAATAGATGAAATGACAAGAATGTGTCCTGTATGTGGAGCGCTTCTCTAGTCCGGCGGAGGAAAGTCTTGGGTTCAAATTCACACTACCGTAATTCTCACCTTTCGGAGGAATTGTGGTGTTTGAGATTTAAATAAAAATAAAAATGTGATCATTATGAAAATGTATAAATTAAAAATTAAATGTCATATGAAAATAAAAATGAAAATGTATAAATTAAGAATTAAATGTTTAATGTGTAAATAAAAAATTTAGTGATATATGCAAATTTCTTTTAAACTGTTTGGTTATGGTGGGAACTCAGATTAGCATAATCTAACGGCAATGATGATGTCAAAATTCAAATGAAATCCTAATCGCGATTTCTCATCGATGATGAACTAGCAGCCACACAAAAGAGATATGGAGACTGGTGTCGGAGCGTGGCAGCTCTACCTGACAATGTTGGAGAGCCTGGTGCTCCGGTGGGGAGTTCATCCTCAAGATCTACGCCATCCTCTCCATCCAGATGCTCGTCACTGTCGTCTACGTTAAGTCAATTTCCCATTTCGTCTCCCCCAGAGAAGGCGTCGGCCTATATGTCTTCCTCACCATCTTCCCATTCTTTATGATATGCCCCCCTTTACTACTACTACTACTACTAGTAGTAGTAGTTATCCAATGAATTAGCTTCTTCTCAGCTTCACCATTTCCATCAGCTTTGCTGTCAGATTGACCTACACCTTCACCAGAGCAAGGGTGATTCTGGAGACAAATCATTCTAACCGTTGCGGTGGTGATCGACCTAACCCTATACACTTGTTTGCAAGAAGAGGCTTCGATTTAAGCTTCCTTGTCCTGATGTTTTCAGCGATCATGATATTGATCGTGTTTGTGATCATCCAACTATTCTTTCCAATGGGGAGGGATCTATGGTGGGATTGTTGCGCTCATTTTCTGCAATTATCTTATCTACGATACAAATAATTTGATCAAGCGAAACAGCTATGACAAGTATGTCTAGGATTTTGTCGCTTCGTATTTGGACATCATAAATCTATTCCTATCTCTACGTACTCCGTTTAGAGCTGCTGATATTTAAAAGATGTGTTGATAGATGTATAGATAAAAGCATGTATGATAATTTACTAGTGCTTTTCATGTTGTGATTTTCCTCAT
Organism: Apostasia ramifera; assembly: GCA_019297695.1. Classification (NCBI taxonomy): domain Eukaryota; kingdom Viridiplantae; phylum Streptophyta; class Magnoliopsida; order Asparagales; family Orchidaceae; genus Apostasia; species Apostasia ramifera. The sequence continues at coordinate 155,328 of JAEMOT010003920.1, read as the reverse complement.
TTTCATTGTGGTTTGATGGTGTCTTGAAAGTGTAAATCTTTTTAATGTATATTAAAGCATTGGAGTATATTATTAAAAAAATTTAAATTCAAATTGATTAAAGCTAATTGGAAATTTTTATATTAGTTATATTCAGATTTGATGAAGATTCAGGACTGATTTGAAAAATTTGAAGACCCACCATATTTTGAGTTAATTTTATTTTGTTGTAATAAAATTAGCTCCACATTTAGATATTTTTTTTTTAACATTTAGTATTGCATTTTCAAATTTCTTCATACGATCCCTCTATATAAAAAGGTTGCCTAACATTATATTATGACATTGTTATTGATTAATGAAATGAGTTCAAAATTTTCTAAATGCCTAGATCCGAGTTAATGGGCTGACAATTCGGCGAAAAAAATGGTAGGATTAGCCTTCGGTGAGAATCTTTGAGATAGCTTAGTTATCTTTTTTTTAAAAAAAAATCTTTCAAGTCAATCATCATCTTCCTATCAACGTCGCCTTCCACCTCGCCAACTACTTGCCGATCCAAGCCATTACTTGTCTCCCGACTTGGGAATAACCTGCAGGCACATCCCTGCAAATGCCGCGTGACCAGCGCAGTAGCGTGTGACGAATAGCACCCACGAGTGGTACCTGCACGCATGCAAACAGCGCCCGCGAGCTATGCTCACGTGGGCAAGACCAACACTTGCACAAGCGCGAGTAGCTCCCGCAAGCAGTGCCTGCACGCTAGAAACCAGTGCCTGCACACGCGTTGGCCTTCGCCGCACAGCCTTTTTGCCTCTCCGCTTGACAACTCCATCTACACGCCTCTCGCAGTTGTGTCCAAGTTCCAGCCAAGCCTACACTCGGTAGACCATGCATGTGAATCCCACAACCCCGTAGCCCGCTTCCGCTCACAGCTCATCTGATCCGAACTAGTTATTGCTTCCTATAGATTTAAATATTTTATTGAATCATTTAATAGTTGTTTTTCTAATTCAATTGAAATTATACGGCACGACACTAATTATTTGATTTGGCTCTAAATCAAAAGGTCTTAAATTCAATTAAGGGATATAATTAATGTTGAATTTTAATTACGAGATATCTGTTCTTAATTTCTAAACCTTAGATCTGATTTGTTGAAATTAAATCAATACTCCTTAATCTAATTTGATAAATTCTTATTTATCAGACAATCCACTTTAATTTAGATTTTAAAATAATTTAAATTTATGAAATTTATATATCTTATTTACCATAAAATAATATTTTAGAAAATATTTTTACACTTAATTAAAATAATTTATAAATTAATTTGTTAATTATAAATTAAAAATATCATTCGCATTTTTTATATCTCGCATCAGTTTGTGAGGTTATTTTTAATGAAGGTAAAAAATAACCATTGATGTAATGTTTTTGTTTTGAGAATTGAGAAAATTTTAAAATAAAGCTAGTTATATTTTGAGAGGTGCAAAGAAAGTGAAATAAAATTAGCTTTTATTTTGAAATTTTTGTACATTAATTTTAATATTACAGTTTGTGTAAGATATGAAATATTGTTAGTTTAATATTAAAATTTTTACATGATGTGACCTATAAAGTTAACCTTTACCTAAGTTTAACATTAACCTAAGCAAACAAATAAACACAGTATAAATAGGAAAAATAAAACAAGCAAGTAGTATGCTTGTCATATGATTTTTTACCATTGCCAATCTTTTTAATGTTGACAAAAAAACCACCTATCTTTTCATGTAAATAGAGCACCCATAAATTTTAATCTTTGGAATAAAAATTTTTGGTTTCTCTTGAGAAGTATATACGATGAAAGGTAAAGTAAGATTATTATGGTTTTTAAAGCCAAGCCAGTTTGGATAAATGAGGGATAACAAAACAATTTGGCGATGTCTATATTATGCTCATTTATAGAGACCGTTATCTATAAATATGAGTGGATAAAAGGCGCGACAAATAAAAGACAAATAGAAAACAAAATTGACTTGGAATATAATCATTATATATCTTGAATCACTGGTGCTCACGTAGAGTGTTGCTTTACATGGAGTTAATTTATGTAGCTGACCCCAAATAATTAAAAATTAATTTATAAATGTTGTTGCATGATAGAAATTTTAGGGAATAGAATAGTTTTTTCTACATCTAATGTGTTTGGATAAAGGTTGTCAAATTTCTACCTAGCAACCTAAAAGCTTAATATTATAAATTACAATGGCTCATGAATAATTTTATTCTTTTACACATCCCTTCATGACTCAGCTCTTTTGTTTAGAAGGTGGATGAAATTCAGCATAGGATCTTTCATTAACTTTATGTTCGAGATGAATAGGGGTTGGTTGGGTGGGTGGGTAGGTAGGTGGGGTGGGGGGGGGAGGGACTAGTTCGAGTGGGGTGGGGTGGGGGAGGGACTCGAAATCGCTGATAACATACTAACCTAAAAGCTTCACCTTATAGATTATGATTGCCCAGGAATAGTTTCATGCTATTACAAAGAGTAAACTTGAACCTGGTTAAGTGTAATTCAAGTTTCCTATTAGATGCATTTTGAGGTTTAACTATCTAAATTTTATTTTTTCTTTTTCCTTTTTTATTTAAAAAACTTAAGTCAAACGTAACAAGAAGACAGCCACAATACATATGGAACTGGGAGCTTGAATTGAATCAAAGAGCAGAAACCAGCAAACCATAAAATATTTACCCTGTCCGGCAAGCCATTCAGTGAGCTGAGCTCCCTCGCAACAAATGATGGCAATGCAAAGGCAGCCTTGTGCATCTGGAAAAAGGAAACAGTTCGTAAATATCTTTACAAGGGAACCACAATGGCAAAAAAAAGATCCGACCACAAAGATGAACAAAGATATAAAACAAAGTTTTTTTTTTAAAATTCCTTGTTTCCGAGTACAATCACAGGGACATATTGTGTATAGGAAGTTAAAAAAACCAGATACATATTTTACATGAACTTGAAAACAATGTTTAGTTTTGTCAACATCTCATTCATCCAAGCTGATGAAAGTAGTATAAGCAGGCGGATTTATGCTAAAGTCATTAAAGAACTAACCGGTTATATTAGTCAAGAAAGATAACTTGTTATCTAACTTGTCCCATATAGTAAGTCATACGGGAATGTCATATTAGAATGATTTTTTCTGGATGGGAGGCTGAAACTCTTACCCCAGAAAACTAATGGGCGAACTAGCATCACGCACTTTCTCATATGGGTAAGACAAAGTAACACGTACAAGTTGTCCTCAAGTACAATAGCAACTTATCTGCCAACAAGGCTGAAATAAGGACATCTACATAAGGTTTGAAACAAGAGAACCCCATGTTTCTGCTAGCGAACAAGAACATTATAGAAATACCAATAAACAGTTCTTTTCAATAGTCTAGAAGATATAATATCCCAAAATTCAGTAAGGGTTAGGTAAATAGCACTTTTCTAAGAAATTTGCCCACGGCTAACTTTTATAAGATATAAACAAAGGCCATCACACTACTAAAGAAGAGAGGCAGAGAACACTGGCATCATCATTGCAATATGGTTAAAAACGAAATGGGAAAAAGCATGTGATGCGTACACATAAATGAGAATTCTCTTAAGTGATAACTACGTTTATATCCATCAGTTAACCTACCTCGGAATTATAGAATCTGAGTTCTCTTTTAGGCTTTCCCACTTGCCCCAGGTTCTCAATTGGGTTCACAGGATTCAGGAAGTCCACTGGTGGTCCATCCGTTGAGCATAACAAAAATCCAATGGCACCACTGCAGTCAAACTCAAAGGGTGTGATTAAAGTACGCACAGGAAAAAAAATCTATAAAAGCTTCAAGAAAAGAGTCTTTCCAACAGCAAGACAAAACATTATGCCAATAATTTGATAAAAGAAAACCTCATAAAATCATCAGATTGTTTTGGAAGAATTGTCTAAGAAACAAACATAAGTTCATCATAATCTTGTTCTAAAATGATAAATTGTTGATGTTCACTAGAAATAAATAATTAAGTTCAAATGAATGTCCAACGCCACAGATTCTGGAAAGACATGTCAGTAAATTACGAGACTCCTCTTTTCAAGTATACTCAGAGAGAGAGAAGAGAGAGAAACACATGCACATAGATTCGCAAATGAAAGTGATCACCGGTGATATCACAACAAAAACCACAATAAAACAAAGATATATTGCAGCATAACTAGTTCAGAGAATAGTAGGTTATCATGAACTTATTATGGCACATCATTTACGACAAAGGATCATGCTATGCCCAGTCACCGCTAATCAAGTATATGCTGATAGTGAATTGAGTTGGACATACATGACATCATAAATGTAGTGGGAAGCCACTATTAAATATAATACAGAAAAAAACCTAAATCCAGCTTGGAGCAGGCTTCAATGGGAGCCTAAATTAAAAATGAGGACATGAGTCTCATCAGCGTTCCACATCTCCTCATCATAAATGACAAAGGTCAACCAAACAACAGAAGGAATATAAGTACCTAGGATAAGTAGGAACACTCGTCCACGCATAATGCACAGAGCCCTTGAATACATTGCGACATATAGAAAGCATGTCCTGAATAAGATGTGTATGAAGCCACATACTTTCTGCTTGGTTGCAGAGGATCCCTCCGGGTCTTAATGCCCTAGCAATATTTTCAAAAAATGGCTTTTCAACGAGCTCCTGAGCAGGTCCTGTAGATAAGCAGAAAAAAATTGGAACATTATCGCATAATTCTTGAAGGCTGATATCAGGATCAAAATTTTCTAGCTAGTACAAAGTCAAACCAATAATAATGTAACTCTGTGAGAGTACATGCTTATAGATTAATCCAAATGGAGGGAACAGAAGGGTAGAGAGAAAAATATATGCAAAAAAACAAGATATATATGCAGTCTAAACAGAATCATATGGCCTAAAAACCAACAATAAATGCAACTCAAACTTTTAGACCATGCCACAAAAGCCAGATTCAAACAACTCAAAACAAATATTTGGGAGGGGAGCGTCAACAGATTCACATAAGATGTATTTTCCAAGGTATTACAAATAACTGAAACATTATTTGGTCAATGCAAATGAAGGAGAAAATATTCAATGCCAATATATCTACAGAATTTTCTCAAGGTTGTTCTTTTAGCTATCCATTGCCATCAAAAAAAGCTTAAGCACATTTTCCATTCGACAGCTTATATTGTTAATTTAACAAAGTTCATAACAGTCAGAGTCATACGGCCACTGCCAGAAGTTGCTATGCCCATTTACCTTCAATCCGTTTATGTTCTCCACATCTTTCCCATGATTCCATTACTTTACCCTAGCCTTCATCATCAAGTATTCTGCCATTGCTGATAGTTCGGCTGACAAGGAGTATAAGTTCCATTCCATATTTGCTTTATTGATTGAAGATTCAAATTCAGGTTTATTCCATTTCCATATTGATTTGATATAGATTTAATTTGATTGAATATTCTGAGCTGGCTGGGAAGATGATGACCTTTTGGCCTTATTTGGGAGAGGGCCAAAAACCCCTTAAATTTCTCATAAAATATTTTCATCAATATTTTATATTTATTTCACATCTTACACAAATCCTAATCTTAAAAAATAACTTTATTTCACATCCTATAGTTACTTCGATAAAAAGAAAAATTAATTTTATTTCTCATCCAACACAATTCTCAATAATAAAATATTTCACATCATAACATTAAAATAATTTTATTTTCCTCTCCATCTCAAAAAACCTTAAAACATCTCAAAAATTATACTTCAACCAAACAAGGCCTTTATGTTTAGCTAATTTTATTTGTTGTATCTAGTATTTTGTTTACCAATACTTTTTTTTATGTTTTCAAATTTCTATGTAATAGAGTATCTAGGTAAAGGGGTCGCTTACTCTTGTAATAAACAGGTGAAAAAAAATTTTAAGCAATGAGAGATACTGATTTAGGTTGAAGGACCAATCCCAAGCATTCTTTTCCTTCTTTTTGTTTATTATCCGATCATTTGGTTCACAACGCCATCCCCTGATAAGCCAAGCCAAAGCTACAACAATGGACCCATCCAGCTCGCGCGTCGTGACCCATGTTAGTATATGCGCCTGTGCTAATCTACTCATCATCCGCGACTACAAGCTTTGTTTGCCATCTGCCACGGCTTCCCTCAAAATCCACCACCTCCAGTACCCACGAAATCCCGTAGCCTCCTTCACTTCCAACACTCCTCCATTCTACTCCACCCTCTGCTTGCTTCATCTACCTTCATGGGTCCACACCTGCACCATGAGTCCCCTAGCTCACAGCCACACAAGATCTATACTAGTCGCATTCTCGTGTCTATAAACTTGTGTGGCCCAAACTTGTACTCACGACTACACTCTTGTAACAAATCTAGCACTTGTGCTGCCAATTAAGCCCATGAGATCAATTTATTAGGCCAGACAATAAATTAACACTTAACTACACCTACCAGCTAAGGTTTAATATCTTCCAAACATAACTTATTACTAATTACTCAATCTCAATGAAATTATTTACTACACACGATTATTTTATTTAGTTCTAAAGAGATCCAAAATTCAATTGCAAGAAAATTACAGTTCGATTGAATTTGAGAGGAAAAATATGGTTGAATGCTTGAAACCTAGGATGTGATCTCATTTAAATTTTAAAATTGACAAGTTCTAAGCCAATTTCATAAATTTTAATTTATCAAACTATCCGATTTCAATTTAATATTAAAAGGATTTGATTTGTAAGAATTAAAATTCACATTTATCTTACTCTTATATTTAGCAAATAATTATGTTTAATTTCCTAAATTACATTGTTGATTTCAAAATTTACAGATCTAGACATATTTGTCTAGCATAATTGCAACAAATAGACATTAAAGTGTTAGGCCGAATTAGAGCATCTTTGCCGAATACTTTATTTACATTCATTTTGTCTATAATTTATTTATTTGGTTGTTTTAATTTAGCATGCAATATATAATCATCTCATTCTGATTTGAGTATCTTATGTCACCAATTTAAAGCTTACTATTGTAATAGAGTCTGAATCAAGAGCTTTGATAGCATACATTAGGGCTAGTTTGGACAGTATTGAAATAGGTCACCATCTTTAAGACCCTGTTTGGCACGAGAACCAAAATCAGGACCAAAATAGTACTAGTTTACAAAACAATAATAATAATAATAAATAAATTTTTCTAGTCATTCTACACAAATTCTAGTATAAAAAAATATTATTTTATTTCACACAATCAAAATACTAGAAATTTAGTATTTTGGTCTAGGATGTGAAATAAAATTGTTTCCTACTATTTTGGTGTACGATGTAAAATAAAGTTGATATTTTTATTGAAAATTATTAAGTATGTGAAATAAAATAATATTTTTTTATACTAAAATTTGTAGAATGATTAGAAAAACTTATTTATTATTATTATTGTTATTTTATAAACTAGTACCATTTTGGTCCTGATTTTGGTCCTCACGCCAAACAGGACCTAAATAAAGAGGCATCTAGCGCGTCACATTTTTGCAGCGATTTAAATTCTATTACAAAGTGGGATGGCAAATTTGATCGTTATTTTGATCATTGTGATTTGATCAAGTTGGATAGATTTCAACTCGCAAATTTCATGCTTTCTGGTCAAGTAAAACAATACAACAAACACATGATCATCATCACTGGAATAGATTAAGGTCAATTGGGACCTAGGACCGACTTGAAATAAAATTACCTGCAGCTATAAAGGTCTAGAGTTTCACCCAGTACCCACAGCTACTTTTTTTAGTGGAAGACAATATGTTGAGTTACCCTTATGGGTGAGAATAAGATAGAGAAGCTTTTTTTAGCCCAAGGCTAAAATGGGGCCATGAATATTTTTAATTTTTATTTCACATACAATAACTCCAGTATAAGAAAATTTACCTTATACAAATTTCAATATTAAAAATGAACTTTATTCCACATCCTAAAAATGATTTAATAAAAAAATAACTTAATTTCACATCCTACATAAGTGCCAATGAGATTATATTGCATAGTCTCACTTGAGTAATTGAATCATCTGACTATAAGAACGAGATTATATTGAGAAACCTAGGACAAAATTTTGGTTATTGCAGGCTCCATGTGAAAGTGATAATGACAAGGTAATAGGGGATTCTTTAATAAGGAGCATAATAATTTTGAATGTAAGACCATAGAACATATTGAGTTGGTGATGAGTTTGGAACACCATAATACAAGAACTAAATTATTAAGGTATACCTTGAGTTAGCTTAGAATGGAGAACTATCTGAGGAAGAACATCAAAAGGGGAAAGGTCCATGATATATCAATGAGACTAATTGTTGTTGCTATGTTGAGTTCGGCAATTATTTCTGGAGATCTCTATGAAGCACTTACTAGGTACTAAATTAATTTTATTATGGCCCACAACTAATACTTATGATTAGAATAAGTAAATTAGTAGGAACTTGTAGGTCACTGATAGAGTCTGCATACATCTAGTTTCCTTCTATTATCATTTGTTAGAGTCTAGATCTACAACATTAGATCGTTGCATGTGTTTGTCTTTAGCTTTTCAGTGTTATTTTTTTGTATTCTATTTGAATTAGAAAAACATAATTAGTAGAGTTAATGGCAACTTACTAAAAGTAGTGTAAGGAATTTTGTGTAGGACTATAACATTATTTAAGATGATGAAATGCTAAATTAAGTTTATTGAAAATTATAATTAAATTGAGTTGATCACATAAATGTTGAATTTTCCATCTAGACCATACGAATAGTCAATATTCAATATTTCAAATTCAGTGGCTATCAAGACTCAATAGCAAATCAATTGAGGTCTTGGGCCTTTGTTTCTTATTGAAGCCCAACCTAAGCGTGTCCATAACCAAACCCACTTCTCTTATGCACCAAATAAATCAAATGCATGTTGAGTAAATCATTTTTAATTGAATTTGATTGTCAAGTAATATTTGCTTCGCTAGTTATCTTAGGCCTTGTATGGTTTAATGGAAAAAAAGCCATAGCTAAAATTGTCATGGAAAAAAATTTAATTTATTTTTTTTTTAAATTAAAATTATTTTATACCTCATTCTAGACAAATTTTAATATTAATTAATTATTTTATTTCACATCTAACACAATTTTTAATATACCTAACTCACTTTTGTTTCACATCATACACATTTTTCAAAAAAAATTAAAAAATCCAACCAAATCGTTTTTTTTATCCTCTAACTAAACAGAGCCTTAAGCTTTTAGAAAATTAATGAAATGGCTACAAGTAGGGTGGTCTGGCTCGCTTGAAACACAAGTTAACTAACTTAGACTCGACGGTGTTAAGTTCTTCCCACTAGAGACATTTGTGAGGACAACTGACAATATGTATACTTTTCATTCCATATATTCATTGCTAGTTGAATGTTTAAATTCAGGTTAATTTTAGCATTTTGAAGACTAGTTTAATTGATCCACACTTTCATATTGATTTGAGATAGATTTGATTTGATTAAGGATCTTGAGTCGAATGGGAAAACCCATATTTAGATGTTTTATTTTGTTTTTATTTGACATTTTATTTTCCTACATTTATTTTCATGTTTCCAAATTTTTAATGTAATGGAACTATTTACTTTATAATAGACAACTGATAATGAAATAAACTTTTGAATAAGAGATACTTAAATTCTAGTTATAAACTTTTAAATAAGAGATACTTAAATTCTAGTTAAAGGATCAATATACAGATGAAGGAAAATGTAGGAGTGACTATATGTGAGAATTATTCAATGGCCTACTCATACCATCCAAGCGCAAAAACAAAGATTTATATATAGAACACAAAATTCTAGTGAAATTACCCGCTTCACCCAAATTCTTCGAAAATTGTCGTTGCACACCCAATTTTAAAATTTACATCAACTTTAGCTCTGTCAAAGTGATTTTTATTATGTTATGAAATAAACCTTGAAGATAGTTCGGTAAAATGTAAGTAATTAAATATTTACAGTAATAAAACTGAAAAGATATATGAATTTGGGTGAATTTAATTAAAATACTTAATATTACTAAGAACTAGGCGTGGTACATGTAATTTTTGAAGTATTTAAGTGAAACGCATAAGTTTGACAAAATTCTAGGTCCTGCATGTAAATCTCAAAAAAATGTCATGCGCCACTCTTTTCCTCCTCAGTCATTCTCCAATCATGTACTTCGCACAACGTGCCTAAGAAAATCGCAATTGGGACCCTAAAAATAAGTACATGCATTTTGTACCTTTTAAAACTCAAATTTGGCACTTTGCACCATTTCTTTAGAGTATAAAGTGTTGTGCTTATGGGAGTATAAGGGTGTAACATGTACATTTTTATTTTCCAAGATGCAATGTACCAAAATTATAGATTTTCACGGTGCATTTTGCTATCGTTTGCCCCTACTCGCCAACCAACAATAGCATCAATGGACCTACACAAGCATTTCACGCGCTAATTAGCTCACCATCCACGACCAAAGATTCATGCGTCATCTGCTATAACTTGAAACGAAATCTTTAGCATATAGCACCTACAGAATTCCCCCCAACCTTCGATGCTCGAGGAATACTCCATCCCCTGTCACCTAAATACCTGATTTGTTCTGCTCTACCCTCTGCCAACTTCACCCACCTTATAGGTCCACATCACGCCCTGCACCTTGGGACGCTAAATTTGCGACCATACAAGGTACCGACTGGTCGCACTTGCTCGTTAGCAAGCCTATATAGCTCAACCTTTTTGCACTCACACTTGCGCTCCTACAATGAATCCAACGTTTGTGCTGTTGATTGAGCTAGTGGGAACACTAATCAAGCCAAACACTGAATCCTACAATTTGATTGCAGTAAGCCCTCATTTGATTCGAGAAGAAATTTTCGTCCAACACAAATTTCGATTATAAAAATCAATTTTATTTCACATCCAATAAAATACGAATATTAGAATTGAAAGTATTTCACATTTTACATACTTTCTAATAGTAAAATAAATTTCTCTCATTAAACTTAAAAAATAAAATAATTTTTTTATCATGTTTAAAAAAAACTTCGAACCAAACGAGGCATAAAAGTAATTCATTTTGATTATTTTGTTAGCCATAAATTGAGACATCCAAAATTCAATTAGGGGAAAATTACTGTTGCATTAAATGAATTTGAGAGAAAAATCCAACTAAATGCCAAAAGTAACAGATCTAACCTCTTGAATTTCAAAATCAACAAGCTTGAATCTCATTTGATAAATTTCAATTTATCTGAGAACCAATCCTATTTTAATTTCAAAATGATTTTCCTGTGGGATTTAAATTTTTATTTATTAAATAACTATATCTAAAAAATAATAGTGTTTTTTAATAAGTTACCACATTAAAATTGTTGATTTTAAAGTTTTCATGTCTCCACATATTTGTCTTGCACTATGATTGATTTTATCTTAATGGTACAACAAACACCTGAAATTTAAGAAATTAAATCATTTTACCAATTTCCAGGATAAGGCTATAAAATACTTGCCTGGAGAATTTTATCAAGTAATGCTTAGGGAAAATATACAAATTTGAGCATATCACTAGCTTTTTTAAACCAAAGCATAAGTCATTTGCCAAAGTTAATTTCAAAGCATATCTAAAAAGAAATTTTCATACCAATCTTCTCCTTAATTTAACTGTATCACCATCTTATATGTAAGTCCACGTTTGGTGTAAGACGTATTTCAGGCATATGACATACATGTTTGTAACCCAATCTGCCATAATGATTAAGAATGAAGTTACAAGACCTACACAGGTCATTACTTTGAAATTCCATTTAACGTGAAGATGTTTTGAAAAAAACAAAAAAATAGATTAAAAAGAACCAAGGAATTTCCGTCTGGTAATTGTAACTTGAACTCTACCATATAAATCAAAATCTGCTAGATAAATGCAAAAAATCCATATGAACACAAAGTAGAATGAGACCTTCCGTCTTCAAAGCACCATCTCCATAAATTACTACTGAAATTGATTCTATCCTATACCCCTTAGATAACCCTCCACAAAATTTAAGAGTAGCCAGTTCAAAAGATGAAGCGGAGAACTTAAGAATACCTATTGGATCAGATGAATCTACAATAATTGCATCATACGTCCCTTCATCTGCATTGTGTAGGAATTCAACAGCTGAAAACAGAAACCTTTATAAGAAAAAACTCTCACAAAAGAATGAAAAAAATTCCATAAATTGATTTTTAAAGCATAAAGAATGATAATACTGCAGCCAAAACCAAGTTCCAGCTTCCATAGCATACCATCACCGATATGAAGACGAACACGAGGATCCTCAAAACCAATAGATAGTGCAGGAAAGAATTTCTTACAAACCTACAACATGGAAGAGTGGAGTTACTGAACTATAGGCGTCTACATTGTAGCCTTTAGAGAACATCCAAAGCTGTAGTACACTTACATCAATAACAAGCCCATCTATTTCACAAATATCAATGTGCTCAACAGAACTATGTCTAGAAATTTCCCGCAGAACTCCACCATCACCACCTCCTATGACCAAAACCTGAAAAATGGAGTTCCATAGTTCCAATACAATTTAATCATGCAGAAAGATCATACAAGTGTGATGACATACATAAATTGGAGTATCGATAAAAATTAGCATCAAGGACATGGCATCCAAGACTACGTAGCAAAATAAGATAATATTGCGCCTTGCCAACCAGAAAAAGTGTCCTGACGCAGATATAATTTTGAGAAAGTCTGAAGCACTCCAGGGCAGAAAAAAACAGTTAAGAAATATAGCAAAATCACTCGAGTATCTGTTGTAAAAAGAAGGAAAATGCTATATAACCCAAACGAGTTCTAAAACCATTGGACAAAACTCACATTAGGCATGATCATCCCAATATATCTTTAAACAAGTGATGGTTAAGGAGAAATTTTCCTAGTGATAAAGATATTACATAAATTGTTTTTTGAAAGATTACAGACAATATTTTAAGGAACAAAATTAAGGTTATGTTTACATCCGAAATTTTAAGTTCACACATTTTCAGATGGAAAGAGAAAGCTCTCCCACTGAGATGAATGGTAAAGGAACCACGTGCCAAAGATGCACTTAATTCTAGCTATATGGATGCAAGAAATGCATTAAAATATCCAACAGCTAACTGCAATAAAGCTTAAGTCAGCAGCTTATGACCAATAGATAACTATTCTTACACACCCATGAGCAAACTTATTATCAATACAACTAAAATTTCTTTTTTCCCTCCATGTGCTAGAAATAATAAACATGATAGGGGACATTTTTATAATCAATGACTTAGATCAAATAGAGTCATAACACCTTCAATGGGTGATCAAATTTATTTGATAAATTTAGTTTATCAATAATATTAGTATTAACTTTTTCAAGTCCATTTATTTATTTCATGTACTTTCTACTATGTTTTAAAGTGGAATTGACCCCCTTTATTTAGGCCTTATTTGGTATGAGGACCAAAATAGTACTAATTTAAAAAAATCTAAAAATTTGGTTGAGATGTTACTGGAAGTGCGGATGCCCAAAACATCGTGCGCGAGGTTAGAGCTACAAAAGCGAAGCCTGATCAGTTAAATATCGTGAACGATGAACAGAACCTCGTGCACGATGATAAGTAAGGTGAGCCAAGTGTCGCGTGTACAACTGAGATTCAAAGCTGAATCCAGGTGTTAACAGTATTTTTAATAGGATAATTATAACCTAAAGAGTTGGTTTTGAGCTAGCATTCAACCATGCCAAGTGGCATGACCTTCATGCCATGTGTAAGAGAATCGGAAGTTTAAGTGCCATGTGTCTAAAGACATGGCAATGTGTAGAAGAAAATATTTAGATTAAAAAATAGAGGATTATCATTAATATATTATTTGGCTGTGTTTTTTTTCCACTTTCCATTCTGTTTTGATCTTTTTGGAGCTGGACAAATAGCTAAAGAAAAGAAAGAAATTCAGAGGAAGCGGAAGGAATTCTGGGAAGAAGTATTGATTGAAAGCTGATAAGAATGGCTAACACAAGGTAGGCAAAGCTCATGTATATAAATTTAGAAATTCAAGCTTTAAATCTAGTATTTTGGGCAAATTAAAATGCATATTATTATTCGTGGATTGAAATGCTTGAATATTGCACGCAAGGTGAAGTTTTGAAGTTAATTTTTGAATTGTGAATGTTTTACAGATATTTTGTTTTACTGAGATATTTCTTAGATGAATATACTCTTGTGTTTAAGTGCAGAAATGTTGTAGTTGTTGCTATCATATTACTTGTTGTTGGGCTATATATTGAATTGGTGACAACAAGAATGCCAAGTCTAAAGGACTTGTTTGAAAGATGAATTAAATTAAAAGTTTTATGTGCGAGAACTGGTTAAGACATTGATTTTCCGTGGTATACGTGTCTGCCCAAATTAAGTAATGATGATTTTAAGTGATAATCGCTGAGGATTGTTCACAATATGCTATTAATCTCCAGTCTACTGCTGAGGATATGATTGGCAAATATGTTACTAATTTCCAATCTACCGCTGAAAGTATGATTAGCAAAGATATTATTGATCTCCAGTCCACTGTTGAGAGTATGATTGACAATGACATGTTACTGATTTTCAGTCTATTGTTAATAGTATGATTGGCAATAATCTTTGACACTATGCTATTTTGGTAATCGCTGAGAATTATTCAATTTTGTTTGGGCAGAATAACAATATACCAAGAAATCAGGGCCAGTTGACGGAAGTGGGTTTAAACTTCGTCCCTGATGTTTTGTAGAAGAATCTCTCTTCTATCTACTGTTATATGTATCCTCTTTTCTTTTGCTTGCGCCTCACCCGACAATAATTATAAGTGAGATCGAAGAGTATTGTATCTGCTTAAGTATCATGACCGATGTTGAGAAAGGCCAAATCAGTGGATCAAGTAGTAACGCATCCGATGTTATGGGCCGAGGTATGTCGTATTCGATGTTATAGGCAATGTCGAGGAATGTCGTATTCGATGTTATAGGCAATGTCGAGGAATATCGTATCCGATGTTATGGAGGATGTTGTGACCGATGGTAAGAAATGCCGAACTAGCGAACTGAGCAGTATCGTATCTGATGTTATGGGCGATACTGTAAAACATCGTAACCGATGTGGGGAAAGGCTGAACCAGCGGAATGAGAATTGTATCTGATATTACGGGGATGCCATAGCTTGATCATCGTGACCGATGTTATGGGGAATGCTGAGTATTGTATCCGATGTTACAGGGGATGCCGTAGTTTAATCATCGTGACCGATGTTGAAAATGACCAAACCATCGGGATCGAGGTTCAAGGTCTATAAAAGAAATATCTGTTTAATTATCGTTGTTGATGGCTGATTTGAGTGAGTCCCTTTGCTTACCATATGTCTGGACTAATATGCAAATTTATTCTATTAATACTCATTTACAAAAGAAAAAATAAGTGGAATATGCTTACAATTTGTTAATTGCTGATGATATTATGAGATGATCGATGTGCTTGTGAAATTTTTATTGTGTGAATTTTTGTCTGCTTAGTCCTTAGGTTGGTGGATTGATGCCTTTTTGGTAGGTACTCTTTCACCCAGACAAGCACAGGGCAAGGACAAGGAGATCGATGAAGCCTAGCTGTTTCCCGTTTTATTTTGTTGTTCTAAACTTGTGTTATCTTATAATGAAACTATGAAATGTTGTTAAAAGAAACTCTGAACCTCTATATTATTGTGATTTTTCGTTTTTCCTTCAATTAAATTTCTCGTTTCTTTCCTTGCCTTTTCGTCACACCTCCACTGCCGTCAAGAGTAGGGCGAATAAGGTGAAGGGATGTGACACTGTGACTCATAAAATATTCTTACGTAGTAAAATGCACTATATCCACCCTTAGGCCCCGTTTGTTTGCCCATTTAAAATGAACCTAGTTTAATTTTAACCAGGTATATCACATCATTCATAAAATTTAATATTAAAAATTAACTTTATTTCACATCTTACACACATTACTAAAATAATAACTAACTTATATCACATCACTCACATATCCCAACATAATAACTAACTTTATATCACATCCCTCACACACCCCAACATAATAACTAACTTTACTTCACATCATTCGCAATTTTTAAGAAAAAAATATCTCTATCCAAGTTTAATTTTAACCTTATTAAATTTAACCTTGCAAACAAACAGTCCCTTATAGTTATGAATATACCAATCTAGATAAAACTTTCAGAAGAGTTTTAACACCACATTGTACATGTGCTTGAGACTTTATAACACCTTACCTGATTTCATGTCTAGAAATGCATGAACATATTTAAGTTTCAAAAAAAGTATGAACATATTTCATTTCTCCAGCTATATGATTTTTAGATGAAGGCTCAGTCATTTTTGGGGTTTAGTTAATCGTCACGTGACATCCAAGAATTTGATTTGAGACTTAAAAATTAAAGTTGATATAGACTCAAATTAAATAATTTTGGACCTATTTATAAGGATATGAAAGTTGAGAGACTAAATTATAATTTTTCTTTAAAAAAAGAAATAAGCATGGGCTGCCGGCTGCAGTAGCGCCCAGCCCACCACCATCCCTTCCTCCTTCTCTGCCACGTAGAAAAAAAAAGGGAAAGGGATTAAGGATTAATTAATTAACCCTTTAAGCCTTTGTTTTTGCTGCCTCTGCCCGTGCCCCTCTGTTCTGCCCCTTGTCTCTCCGCTAAGCCAAGGAAGAGCAATAGCGGCTACTGCTGCAAACAGAGAAAACAAAAAAGAAGAAGAAGAAGAAGAAAAGGAGGAATTCAAGCTTTGTTAAAACAATAAATACGATAGGTAATTCTTTCATCTAAAATTAATATTGGTTTATTATGTTTATGAATATATAATTTAATGTTATGAGAATATGAAAATTGTGATACTAAGCCAAGTATTTTACTAATTGAACAACGAAATGAGTTGGATTTGATGATCTGTGAGGTGATGGGATACTAAAGAATTTTTTTATCCCAAGAACCGATGAGGGCAAAAAGTTTCCTATATATGTTATTCCGACGAGGCGGGGAGTGTACGTCGGGTGTTGTCCTTAAATGGAATCACCGTTACAAAAGTGCGGCTCCTGTCAAGGCTTCTAGAATAACAAACTAACTTTTGTCAAGACTATGTTAGATTTACATCACTAAACAGAATAATATTATAATATTATAAAATTTTAAATATTCATATTATATTCATATTATATGTTAGGATATTGTTTTACCTACAGAGTTTGTATGAATAGACTCCTGACATTTTTGGTGGCAGGTAATGCACTAAAAGGATCACAAGACATGATGTGAGATATCGGAGTTTACGACAAGAAGATGGATGTTAAAATATATGTTGCATATTGTAAAATTATAAGTCCGACGTCTCGGTTATTAGTAGCTCGGCCAGTTATAAAAAGAGAGATCGAGTATTGACAGCCGGGACGTCACACCTTCAAAGAAGACAAAGTAGTGGGAAAAAAAAAAATTGTTCGTGATTGCTTGGAATTGGACTTGTTATTTGATAGAGAGTAAAAGAAACAAAGGATTCATGTAGCCGATTCCAACTAGCAGGATGAAGGCATAATTGTTGTTGTCATTGTTTGGAATTAGTTTCAAGAACCCAAATGTAATTTAGGTTGTTGCTTAACAACTAAGATATAGACTAACGAAAAAGGAGGATATTTGAGAAAGGGGAGTCATTGCACTGTCCATCACTCTTAACCACAAAGAAATGATGAGAAATCAACAGATAACAAAGACTTCCTTAGTTGAGGCCATAAATGAACTACCAACTTTTGAATGCACATTACAAAGGACATCTAAAAGATGGAGACAACAACAACAACAATAACCAAGCCTTAACCCCACTAGGTAGGGTCAGCTATACGAATTTTTTGTATCCATTGCACTCTAGCAAATAATAATGCATTATTTAGCTACATGTATACAAAGTCATTGCTTATAATTTTTTGTTATGGCTTTTTGGTCATTCACTTCCTCTTTTATAAGGAAAAAATTCAATAATACAACTCTACTTAGTGTAGCTTCTATTGACTAATAATTTATATGTTCATATCGTATAAGACAAAACTCTCTAAGTTTATTCTCAATTGAGGTGCTTCAATCTTCTCACAAATGTATACATTTATCATTTTATCCTTTCATGTATACTCATTCATCCACTTTAACATCATTTTTATAATACTTATTTATTTACATGTTGCTGGTTAATAGGCCAGCATTCAAAAACATATATCATAAAAAATTAAATTAGGATGTCATTGATATTTATAAGCTCAACAAAATTAAATAATGATAAGGTATCAAGAATTCTTATATCAAAACCTTAACAGCTCAAAAGTGTTGGAGCATTCAAAAGTAAATAAACCTCATTTAACATTAATAATCTTTGTTGTGACATTAGATTATTAAATCTTGTCCATATAAAAAGAGAAAGAGAAAGACTAAAAAAAACATGACAAGAAACTATAAAAAATGATCTTACTTACTTGGAGCTAAATAAGGATTTGCTATTTGATAAAGTGCAATAAAAACAAAAGATTCATGTAGCTGATTCTATTTAGTGAGATAAAAGGTTTGGTTGTTGTGACAAAATAAAACCCCACCTTAACTAAAGCACTCTTATCCACTAAACAAAAACAATCACCACTAAGCCTTTATCCCATTAGATAGGATCAGCTATATAAATCTATTGTTTTTATTGCACTCTATCAATTAACAAATCTTCATTTAGCCATAAATGTGTAAGATCATTCTTTGTAATTTCTTATCATATCTTTTTTGGACTCTTGACCACTAAAGTATGAAAAAAATCACTCAAATCCTTGAACATGCTCATCATGACATCATTACATGTCCACAATATTATGATATACGACTTCCCAGGGAAATTCTAAGAAGAATAAAAAGAAGACCTACTAGATTTTATGAATAACTATCGAGTTGAGCTAAACGAAACTGTCAGCTCCATACATAAAACATTGACCAAAGATCCATGATAAACTACATAAAAATAGGCCAATGACAACTGCTTAATAGTAAGCTTAAAATGCAAACAAGGCCCTAAAATAATCATACACAAGGATGACTGAGCATATAGCATTAATCAGTTAAAGAAAATGTCAAACAAGAGAACCTGCTTGCAGATTTAGTGTTGATTCATCAGAGCTAACCATATCAGAATGTACTAAACACCAAATTCTTCTTAACATAGATTTCTCATACGGAATCTAGTAATAAATTAAATTTACATCTCATAATGTTCAAGCTACACAAGATTGATTTGTGTTATTTGAGCCCTATCCCTTGGCAACTGACCAAAAAGCTAATACATTTTTCAGTCCAAATTGAAGCATATAAAGATTAGGAATACATGACTTATGACAAGTTGATATACAGTTCTTTTATGTCAATGTTTTATTGATGCTGGGGGGTGTGCAAATACAATAGTAAGCGAACCAAAAAGGTCTTAGAAATTCAAGCAAGTTTCCAAGCGGTCTGGGTGGCTGTTCACAAACAAAGAAAAGCCTCTGCATGCATCTCCATCAACCATTGATAAGAATTTTCAGTGAGCATAAACATCACAAGTAAAATTTACCAGAAAAGTTCTTTAAGTGAATTAATTTATGCGTTAATCACCACAAACATTACAATTAGGGTACTGCAAGGGAATGTAAGTACATAAGCTAATTACACGAAATAAAACAAATGTTTCATGATCGACTATATCACACATGTGAATACAAAAAAACCTTTTACTAAATAAACTGCATACGTTTTTCGGGGATGGAATGGAACAGAGAGGAAGGTGAGCAATCATCTCCTGATATGCACATTCATCTTTTTCAGTAAGCTGCACAATGCCATCAAGCACAAGCACTTTTCCATATATCGTGGACTGTAAACAGAATCAGTGAATTTTGACTATAAAACAACAGCTTCAAGTAAATGCATCTAAGTTAAGGTATTTGCCATCTTAACACCTTAAAAATCAATATATCTTGATAATCTGACTTCCCCTGATATAAAATTTCATCAACCTTCATGGAATGTGCTTCACCTGCAAAAGAGAAAGGTAAAATATACTCAGTACTATATTAGAGAACATTAAAAGAATTTTGATGCACGCTGCCCAGACATCAATTTTTGACAATTAAGGTACAGCATGCTAATAAAAGCAATAAAAGAAAGTTGTCGCAATGATGCAAATTTCATAATGGCAAAGTTAGACACTTGCAGTAAATGCCATTACAATGCTCAGAGTTCCTTTTTTGTGAAGAAATCAAGGTATTACAGATAGGAAAAAAAAAGAAATAATAGGAAAAAAGGATCAAGACAATGGCCGACAAAACAATCCAATGCATTAGAAAGGAGCAATTGCAGTACATAAGACTTCCCCACAAAGCTTCTGCCTCCAATATGTGCCAAATTCTAAAGTTAAAAGGCTGGCATTTAAAGATGTGAATACCACGCAAATATGTCCCATGAATCCCGCAATCACACACAGGGATATGGGATTCAAATTGACTAAAATGAACAAAGACAATAAATATGATTTGCTTGAAGCCACCATGAATTATAAAGTATATATAGATAAATAGCTCATTCTTCATCATATTCTAGAACATCATGGAAATTCCTGTTACTGGATACCATCAGAAGCAGCTTGTCAACTATTTGATAATTAGGCCAGTGAACCATGCACATGCAAGAACAAACCCACGAAGCCAGACAAAGTTTTAGGAAGAAACTTCAGGTTCTGATTCAAAGAGCACACAAACAGTGAAGGCAAAGAATATGCCTACATTTGCTAAGGTAGCCTATATTTGAATACCATTTTCTTAAAGTTATATAGAGAAAAGCACAAGAGATCACATCTGTGATCTCTTGTCCAATCTACAGTCAACACAAGCTGTCGCATGAAAATGACCACAAGAGGTATATTGTCGAACAAGCGACTCGAACGGTCTAGCCAAATGGCGAGTCAATAAAAGGGAGCTCCAACGATCGCCTTCTAACACAGAATTTACTAGATACTCCACACAAAAAAGGTGTCAAAATACTAACAAAAGCCTGATATTGCTCCCCAAATCGCTAAAAGGCAACGTATTGACAATAAAATATCTCGAGGAACCACAACGTACAGAGAAAACATCATTGTGTTCCTTCATCACCAAGCTATGACAAGAAGAAAAAAGGACTAACAAAGGGTTCAAAGACTTCGATACTCTCTAGTACCCTGGAAACTCTAAACTGCACAACCATCCTTCATCAAGGCTGTTCGATGCTCATCCAGAACAATTTGACTAGGTCATGGATTTTGACCCATTTAATAAATGGGTCGGGTTCGGGTTGAGGGTATTTGAGTCGGGTCGGGTTCGGGTTTCTAAAACCCGAACCCGATCCGCCGACCCATTTTGCCACCCCTAAATTGTATACACATCTACTAACATGTCGGCTAACTTTATAGCTTTTTATGCATGTATTATTGATATAGAATAAGATGAAGGTGCACATCTCCAAATTGATTTTTCTACGATCCTCAGCGAGGATCGTGATTATATATTATACTTAATATACTTGCTTTACTTTTTATATTATTCTAGGCTTTAGCCGAGTTTCAAAGAAAAGGAATGAAATTGTAGAAGTAAAAACAGAAAGTCGTGACTTATATTTATCATATCTCGTAGTTATCCGTAAAAATGCCCTTTAAGTAGCTACCAAGCATCTACCAAATGCTTTGTGATTCGCTTATATTTCGTTCGTATCAATATCAGGTTTATCTATATGTTTTGTGATCAGCTTGTATTTCGTTCATATTAATATCATGTTTACCTGTTGAAGTTTTGGTGGGTGTTTTTTTTTTTTTGCTGAATGGAATTAGTAAATATTCTGTATTGTTTGTGGGAAAATTAATTAGTGAAGAGTAATAGAAGGTGACATCTCTTATACAAAATATTACCTCATTAGTTGGACGAGTGATGGTTCATCAAGCGAATAATTCGATGTGTTGAAAATTTGTAAGAAGGATCAAATGATTGAGATCGGACCATCCATTATAGTTAACAAATCGTCTATTCATAGCTTTAATTAGCGAAAGATTTTTTATCTCACGCCTTGTGGACCTTAAACTGTCGAATATGAAGACGTGTTTTTTCCTATTATTAAGATTTAGTATGTTGTAATTTATTTGATTGCACTTTTATTTTCTGAGTAAGTTGTTATATGTATAACAGGTTCATATATAGAGCTTCAAATGCTTGTGTTTTTTCTTAATTCTAAAATGAATTGAAATTTAAGATTGAAATTAGTGTGTTGTATCTCAATAAAGGAAAGAGTTGACGCCTTAAGTGAAAATCTTTAAATACTTCAAAAAATTTTAAGGTATTCCTTTACTCTTCTTGTTTTATATGCAACTGTTTCAATCTAAATAATAGTCTAGGCCCCTAGAAATAATTTCCACCTCCATGAATTTGGTCTCAAGCATCCTTGCATCGAACTTTGTCTACCTTAATCTCACCTAGCTGACATCGCTGGCCATGCAGCTTATGCTTGCCATCGCCGTAAAGACCTTGCTTTTCAATAGAGGCTTTAACTCCATCGCTTCCCTCGTTTTCCCTTCCGCGTTCACATAGACCGGCAAAAACCTTCATCGCGATGTGTTTGCGCAAGACCTTGTTTACATCACCGCGCAGATCCCGATCGAGTTTTCTGTCCTGCTTGTCACACCCTTGCCGACAGTGTTGCACGCTACCATTGCTCTTCTCCAACCACCTCCATCACTCCAGCTCTGTTATGCTTGATTCTCCACAACATCTACACCACTAGGAAGCCCCAACCTCAACCAACAACATCGCTAAATAGACGGCCTCCATCATCCACATTTTAGGATCATATCATTGCACCTAGCAACATTACATTGCCTGCTTATTCAAGTGATCATTTGCCCAAACTCATATCTCTGGTGCTCTTTTGAATCCTCATTGAAGTTTTTGTCATTGAGATTGCAAATTTGCTCACCTATGCGAACCATAAATTTAGTGTGAAAATTGTTGTTGACATATTTATTTGTGAGGACACCTTTTTTAGTGTACCCTAGCTCTAATTTGTTGAAAAAGCATCACCCTAGCTTGCATGGTGAGTCCTCTGCTTATTAATTGATCTTATTTTCATCATATTTTAACTTGATTTGTATATGAGATTGAATCTTATTGGTTATTATGTGATTATTATCAAGATATACTTTTATTAATTATATTATCTGCTATTTTATCTATTGATTTTTGAGTTACAATTGCATTTGCACTATTATTTTGCATCATATCTCCTCCCACTTGAAGAGGAATCTTCCCTATTTAATGATTTTTTTAAGTATATCATAACCATAGCTTCTTCAAGTCGAGTCGCTTCAAATAGCTAATAAGCTAAGTCTACTTAAGCCATTCATGCTCTTTCGAAGCCTTCAAGTCGCTTAAGATTTTGCACGGTCATTCCTCACAAACTTTCGCCTTCTTAAAGTTCTCTTCATGCTCCCTTGATCTTTTCAAAAGGGTCGACTGATTTCACATTCTTGCACACATTCCTGCACAGGAAGCTTTGCTTAGTAAATTCATTAAAAGCAAAATTGGCTGATGGTAAGATTACCGAGTTTACTTGTTGAATCATCCTCACACTCTTCGGAAAAAATAGCTTAAAAGAAAGTTTTTCTACAAGCTTCTCATTCTCCTTGGCCTTGCTCACTGTCACAATAGAGCTTGGCCATTCCCCCGTGGATCTCTCGACTCATTTCACCACTGTCGTAGTTAGCATCAACATCATGGTGCATGTTCATGGTCAGCATCCTCAATAATCACTACAAACTCAGAGGTCAAAGTTTCCCACACCCATTTGAGGAAGGGAACTTCATCCCCATGACCATCCAAGTACATCTCCGCGTCAAGGACCACTTCTAACAGATAATTCTTCCTCCTCCTCTAAAATCACTATCTCATCAATCACCATGTCCAAGTTTATAACTCCTTAAGCCAAAGTTTCCCCCCTCTTTGACTCCTCAAGCCAAAATCTATTCACCTTCAATTATACAGAGAAGGACAAACACTTGTAGTTATTTCTAGGCAGCCGGTTTTTTGTACAACCCCAATCGGCTAACTATGAGCCACTCTCTTATTTTCCTTCTAGTGTTTCTGAACCATTTTGGGAGCATGACCAAAGACCACAAGTATAAGTGACTAAACAAAGACCACAAACAAAAAGTGAAAGGAAACTTCCAACAAACAATTGTACATGTTCTCCCAAACAGCTCAAATATATTTTAGCATTAGGTTCTCTTCTTTACACCAGCCATGAACCTGAAAGTGAAATTGCAAAATGACTCATGGGCAAATTGTGCATGGTGAACTTGTAAGAATCACTCGCCTCGGGATGTTCCTCTTCAAATCCCCTAAAAGAAGAAGTATTTCACTAATCCCCAAAAAAGGTGTCTTTTTGGACAAATGAGCAGGAACTAACCCAAAAAAACTTGAATGTGTTGACAAAAACTTTTGCATCGACATAAGTTGATCAAGGTCCCATCAAAGTTCATGAAAGTATGCCTACCTCCCATTACAAGTACCCGGGGAGGGGAAGGGAGTGGGGATTCTTTGAATGATCCTCTGCAAAGGCCATTATCATGCCAACTTTCTCTTTCGAACCCCAATTCTGAACTCCTTCAAGATCATTGGCTCGAGGAGATTGTAAGAAAGAAAATTGTGATTGTCCTCAACGATCTTCCATTGGTCTTCAACTTCGAATTTCTTCATCTTTGGCATCAAACAACTTGAGAAGATGGAGGGAAAGGGGAAGAGCAAAAAGGACTCTACAAAAGACTTTTCCATATTTGTAGGGTGCTTCACTCGTGACAATACCGGGATCTAATCGTCCAATGCTCCATGAGGATTGAGCACGTGTTGGCATCTTAAGATACCACCGCCTTGAGCAAAATCCAACAATCCGCATCGACCTGAAAACCGAAGTGATGCTCGCGAGGCTTGAGGAGCCTGTCTAATATAATCAAATCACATCAGGATTCTCCATCATTATGTCTCGAAATATGCAAGAGTTTAAAGTACTAAACTTCACAATATAAAAGAATTGGGGAGGGAGAGTTTTTCGACTTCATTCACTAGCTAAACAAGTTGAAAATATCTTTCAATACAAATTGTTTAACTCTAAAGCAGTAACATCCATTAAAAACTCAAAACAAAATACAACTTTTCAATGCAAGATTTCTTTGGGTCACTTTCCCTTATGGCCCAAAGTAACTTTTTTTTGGATATCCTCTTTAGTTGTCCCATTTCCATCCCCAATCAAGCATCCTCCCATCTATATTTGAGTAATTTGATTCATATCTTTTTTTTTTGCCTTCCTTGGCTAGATTGAAGTCCTGCGCATGCGCTCCTCCAACAATTTGTTCATTGCCTCCAAAACCTTCTTCTCTTCCTCCAAGGTTGTGTTTTTCACCTCTAAAGACTTGTTAACTTCCCATGTATCTCTTCGGCACATCAGGATAGGCGACCCTCACTCCGACCAAAGTCTTAGCACCAAACTAGGAATTAAAAACACACACATGCTAATCTCGACTAAGGGAAAATTTTCAAGTGTCAACCCCAATTTCCCCCACCCCCTAAGAAACAATCAGAGCCGAATCCACCTAATAAGTGGCTAACAACTCTTCGACTCCCAAGGGATTCAGAGGTACTCAAGCAACCAAGGATCACTCCTTTCTCCTTCTTCTCATTTTCCATCATAGCTCTCTCCTTCTCCTTCTTTTTCCCTTTGGCCATATCAATGTATTGTTCCTTCTACTTTTTCCTCCTTTGCCTCATATGCTTACACAAAAAAGAGTCTACATTAGGTGAAAGAGGGACTGTGGAAAGGACCAAAAGAGTGCCAATAGGCACAACAGTCTTTGATGCCTTGGGATCAAAAGTGAGGTAAGACCTCATCAGTTTGAAAGGAGTCGAACTGAGTTTAGCTGGTAGCTTTGACTCATCACCTTCCTAATTATTCTCCCACTTCTTAAACCCATCAACCATCCTCCTGAATACCAACATTTACTTTCAAATAAATAGGGCATCCCTTTGAGATTCACCAACCCCTACTTATAAGCAACGGTGCGTAACATGTTGCATCATCAGCACACAAGCCACTAAAATCGATGGTAGACATGAAATTCCTAGCAACGCCACAAGAGACTATACTGTTCACATAGACAAGTATAAGAGAGAGAAAGTCCAACTCACGATCAACATAAGTTGTAACAAGAAAAAAAACCACCAGGGCCACATTATCGAACTGGTGACTCGAACAGTCTCGTCAAACAAGCCAAACTAACAAGGGATCCTAGCAACGCTCCAATGGTTTTCAATGACAGAATCCCCCAGAAATACGCAATGCCCAAATAATTTAAAAATAGTATCAAGACATTAATATATCCTGAGAAACGGTGGCGTGCAGGGAAAACATTATTGTGTCCCTCATTAGCAGGCTACAAAGGAAGAAAAGAGGAATAACAAAGGGCTCGAACTTGAATCTAGAAACTTTGAACTCCCTGGCTATCTCTCATCAAGGCTATTCGACAATCCCTCAGCATAGTTCAACTTTGCCAAGGAGGCAAAAGATTCCTCAAGTTTGAATTATCCTTTCCTTTCTAATGTAACTCTTCATTTTTCTTGTTGTAATAGGCCCTCTATTCTACTCAAGATCACACCTAGTAGACAATGTGAAATGACTTTTCAGGTTATCCACAGCAAAATTGCCTTTGCTATTTACCTTTCATTTCTAGTTTTATTATCTTAGCCTTTAGATTTAGTTGATGAAATTCCTTGTCAACGCTCAGGTTAGGATATCGGGACTATATTATGAGAAAACAAGAGCAGTATTCAAATGAATCAAATCCGCTTTTAAGTAAGGTTTCGTTACCAGGCCACATTGGATTGTTGTAATACAAAGGCTTGTTCATCTTATCTGCACTCGTAAAGATTATTTGTCAGCACAACAAATCCTCACAGAATCCACACAAGTGCCAAAAAATTTTGAACTACAAGAAATTGACCAGAGCAGCACCGATGTCCCGAGAACCATCCGGAGACTACTGTTGCATGCAACTTAGCGTCGGCTTCCGGCAGAGCAGCCATGGCCTTCCTGCAGCAAGAGGGAATGATCTTATTGGAAACCTTCTCCGCTCTTCCATTCAAATCCGGCGCCTCCCAGCAGCTCGAACCTTTTCCTTCGCCATTTCCCTCCATGGATCTTGTTCCTCCTTGCAGTTTCCAGCCTCTAATATTTCAAGAAACACAAGAATAAGATCTTCGTCACTGAATCGTCTCCAAAGACATATGTAGAATTAAAAAAATACAAATGACGATCGCGAGCCATGGAACAAGTCGTTTGTCAGGAAATAGTACAAGTACTGAAACAGCTTGTCAAAAGACCTAGGGCAACGCCGGAAAACAGGTGCCGAGGAGCACCGTCGGTGAAGGAGTGGAACAAAGACGGAATAAGAGACATCAAGCAACCTTTTAGGTTATTAACGTCTAGAAAAGCGAAAGGGCGCGCGGATGACTTGCTCGAGAAGACGAACCAGTGCGAAGAGAGCGAGCGAGAGAGAGAATCTGATTACAATACCGCTTGGTCCACCAAAAAGGGAAAAAGATTACAATACCGCTTGGTCCACCAAACAACAGGATTGCCAGCTTAAAAAAGGGAAAAAGATTACTTACTTTTTGACTAAAGTAGAGCTAGCGGAAAGCTAATAAGAGATTTTTTGGATGAAAAGGATCATCGATTCACTTCCTATCCAGTCCAGGCATCTCGTCGTAATACCAAGTTCAAATCCATAAACTCATTGGGATCCTTCTTAAGAGTTATAATCCACTCTTGCTCTTGAAGAGTGGATTCATCATTCTTTGAGGAAATTTCCAGACCCTTGGAAATTTTGGACACAAATCTATTTCAATAAACTCCCAACTCCATGGGATGAAAAATGTAGAAGGGAATATACTAACTTTATTAATAAAGCTCTAAATGAAGATCTTACTTTTCTGAAATTTGACACATTAGCTCTTCAAGTTAAATGTGCAATGAATCTATTCATTGAATATTGTCGTGATCAAAAATTAAGAAAATTCTTTTATAAGGATAAACAACACGCCCGTCATAAACAATGCTGTATCAATGTTCTTCCCACATACAAATTCGGTATTCTTCCGATCCGCAGCAAGCGCGGTGGACACAAACACACCCACAAAAAATATAAAAAATATAACAAATATCGAAACTACAACCAACACAAACCTTCTTATTCCAACTCCTGTAAATCCTTTAAACCATATAAACGTCGATTTCAATTACGATCAAACCTCAACAGATTAAACCTAAAAATAAATATTTTAAACGTAAATCATATGTATCAAAGAAAAATTGCAAATGTTTTAAATATGGTGAACTTGGACATTTTGCAAATAATTGTAAAAAAGATATTAAAATAATTGAAGAAACTAATTTTCAAACTATAATAGAATCTTATGATATTATATCAGGGACCGATATACAAACTCTAACAGATATAGATTACGAAATCTCTTCCATCGAAGATACTAACCTAAACATGCATCAACTTAATCTCGATAGTGACAGTGACTCAGAACACGAATGGAATGAACTTGAATATGATTCTGAATCTGATGCCTTAATAGATGAAGAAGAAATACACTTTATCTTCATGTTACATGATGAATCTGAAATAGAAAATAAAAATATAGAAAAAATAATAACTACTTCAGCAGAAATGCATAATGAACAGTTTATTTTTGATAATACCCTCTATCAAAAAATAATTAAATTAAAAAACGATACTAAGAAAAACAAATTATATATATCTTATATTTGATATTTGCAGAATGATTTATACATATATTTTATATTTGCAGGATTACATATATATTAATTATCTTTATAAATTTGAACACATAAAATATGAATATTTACATCTTTTCATTGATATATATATATATATATATATATATATATATATATA
>JAEMOT010003920.1:64018-126087 GCA_019297695.1 Apostasia ramifera | reverse complement strand
ATATATATATATATATATATGTTACATCTAGATCAGCACAGGCACATCTGGAGATCCGCACAGGCACATCTGGAGCATACACGTAGAGGCCTACGTAGCACATAAAATATAAAATGTATACATTTTTATAAAGATAACACTAATAAGAGATTTTGAATCCAATAAAACCTTTAGTATACTAATATTTTTATACTAATCTTATACTAATAATGTAATATTTTTAACATATTTTAATGTATTCATTATGCTATTTATACCTATAAAGGATACCTTTTTATTAAGTTTTTCAGCAAATTGTTCTACCCATAATTGTTCATTAATAATACTTCGAGTTACACCTGTGTCTAAGACAGCATAAATATGAAATGGTTTATAACCAGGAAAATATATTTTTATACATATTTTATTTAAGTATTTATTTACCTCATGTAGATTCATATTCCAATTCTAATTTAGTGATGGGAAATATTATTAAATCGAATAACCATATTCCTTATGACTTAACTATTCCCATTTTTATTTTAGTGAAATAGCTATTTTACATGAATCTCTATTCCACATTTCATATAAGTCATTCTTTTTCCCCACCAAATAAATAGCTATTTCTTGTGAAATAGAAATATTATTCCAAAAATACTATCATTTATACACACACATTATATATACATATATACATATATATACCCATACATACATACATATACCTATTCAGATGCGTAAATATGTTCATATAGTATACATATACATATAAGCATAGTATAAGTATTCATATACTATATGCATATGCATATGTATACAAATTCGAGTATTATATGTATTCATGTACATATATGCATACATGTTCACATGCATACATATTTTGTGTATGTATATGCATATTCACGTACATATTTGCCACCTATGACATACTTATTTGCGTACATACACGTATACATATTCACATATATATATGCATTTGCGTACACATATTTATTCAAGTAGTATACATTAAACATATGCATATACATTTACGTATATCTGTACACATGTGTACATATAGGCATATATACATAAACATTTACCTATATGTATGCACGTGCATATACATATATAAATGTAGGTATATGGACACATACACATATATGCATATGTATACATGCATATGCATACGTGTACATATACGCATATACATGCATACATGTATATATGTGCACGTGAAAACATATATGTACACAGAACTACAAATATCAAAATTATCGTGTAAAATTTAATATTAATAATATATATAATTTCAATTAAGTTTTACTTATGGGTGTTCTAATTTTTTTTCTACCACTTCTTATTCTTTATTCTATTCCATCTAAGTAAACAAAAGAACTGTCATTTCGTTTTCATAAAATGATAATTCTATTATTATGGAATAACAATTCCATTCCAGCTTATTACATTCCATCCAATTAAACATAATGTGATTGTTTTGTAGAATTTAAAAGATTAGGATTTATTTTAACAAAATTTGTCAATTGCATATGCAATTTTACCAAATTACAAATACTGGGAAGAAGTTAACCCAATTAGAGCTCAACTTATAGTAATAGAACTAATTATAAAAGATAAAAGTAAAACTACTTTATGGTATTTAAAAGTAAATGAGACTTATATGAGCATAAAAAAGGAAAATTCACATACATGATACATAAAATTATTTTATTTACTTATAAACACCCAGAATATAAATATTAATATTACCCACCTCACACTATGGTTAAGTCTGTCAACCGGTCGAATTCGCATCAAGTTAGCTCCGACCCGAATCCGACATGGAAGACAACCGAATCAAATCAAAAATCTAATTGGATCGGCATCGACCCAAATCTCATCCATGACCCTTGACGGATTGGATTTTCAGATCAAATTTTGGGAATAGTTGTTTAATAGGTGGTTTTTTATTTAATTGTTGTTTTAAATAAATAATATAGATAGTATACATTTGGGTTTGAAATGTATAAATTTGAACACATAAAATATGAAATGTATACTAATCTTGCTTATAAAAGAATTTTCTTAATTTTTTATCACGAAAATATTCAATTAAAAAATTTCAATCTAATTATATCAATTTCATTAGTTCTTAGTTTAAAAAAGTAAAGGATAATTCCGATCTAAATAGAGAGCGATGATCTAGTGATTAATGAATGATGTCTTAAAAAAAATAGTGATTATGATAAAACTATCAAAGCTATTGAAAAAATACAAAGATAAATTATCCCAATTATATCAAAAGATAATGGAAGTTTCTGTGCTGTTATGAGTATGTGATTTGGCCCTGTTTGACGCGAGGACTAAAATGGTACTAGTTTGCGGCGCCCTCCTATTAAGTGCCTAACAAATTACATGAAGGGGAGACTTAACATAAAATATAATAGAAATGTAGTATCAATCAGCCAACTCAATGGCCTTATCATAGCTTCGTCCCTCACACAATGTATTTAACGAGTCAATAATTTGACTATTACATTTGATTTAGGGGGCATTTGATTTGTTATTATCTTGGTGTTATGTTATGTAATTTGGATGTCATGATGTCTAGATATTATCTTTTGATTAATAATTTTATAATTTAATAAAAAATTATTTATATATGTCATTAAATCAAATAATTATTTTTTCTAGATTAACATAACATCAATATAATATTGAACCAAACGCTTTCTTAGTCAAGATTTTTTTATCTAAAACAAATTTTAATTATAAAAATAAAATTTACTTCTTATTTAATACAAATATGAATATTAAAATTAAATTTATTTTATATTTTATATATTTTTAAATTAAAATAAAAACTTTTATTAAATTTATAAAATAAAATATTTTTCTGATTCAAAAATTAATACTTCAATTAAACGAGGCCCTAGGGTTTCTCTCTCCTCTTCCAGCTCCATTGATCTCTGATCTCTAGAGCGAGGTTTCCCCGCCGCAACGATGGTGAAGGGTAGAGTTGGGGAGCGTATTAGGTATCAAGAATTCCCGCACGGCTCCCGATTCTAAGTGGTCGTGTGTTTTCTGCTGGCAATCTTCCTTACTTGTACCTTCGTTTTGATTTGTTTTTCCTTCTCAGGCTGTACGTTCGTGGGACGATTCTTGGATATAAGAGGCAAGCGCCATGGAATCCATATGAAATCTTTGAAGTTTCTTAGCTTCTGCTGATATGCTGCCTGGATCTGATGCTGCGTTGTTGATTGCAGGTCGAAGTCGAACCAGTATGAGAACACGTCGCTCATTCAGATCGAAGGCGTGAACACTAAAGAAGAGGTGGCTTGGTACTGTGGGAAGAGGTTGGCGTACATCTACAGGGCGAAGACGAAGAAAAATGGCACGCACTACCGCTGCATCTGGGGGAAGGTCACGCGTCCGCACGGCAACAGTGGTGTTGTCAGGTCCAAGTTCAAGACTAACTTGCCACCGCAATCCATGGTAAAATTTATCGTTTCCAAGAATCTTTTTTCTATGTAATAATTTGGTTTTAGCTGATTCATTTGTTTATTTTTCTTACATTATGTGTACAATATAGGGTCGTAAGGTCAGGGTCTTCATGTATCCAAGCAATATTTGAGGTGAGCTCACTTTTTTCCACACTGTTTTGAACTTGTTGGCCGCTATTTTTTGGCTACTACCTGTTTTAAAGCCCATTTATTGGGCTGGTACATTGCTTCGTTTTGCATCCTCCACCTAATACTGTTTATCATAGATGTGAAGTTTTCATCGTGATACATATGCTTTAAGATTTGGAATTTGCCAATATCTAACCACATGATTCAAAGAAAATCAAGGCAAAGTCTAAGCAAGCTTTTCTGTTTTGCATAGATATTAGATAGAAATGCTGCACTTTAAGGTCGTGACTTACATTTATGAAGTTTGAAGTACTCAATGCGTCATTCTGTATTTGATTTTTCCTTTTGGTTTTTTGGGTGGGACTTTAATTGCCTATAATTTGGTTTGGTTAGTTGTTTTTTGGGTTTGTTCTGCTTCATATTACATTTGTAGTTGTCTTGTTTAGAGTTCATTACAACTACCAATTGAGGATTACATTTTATTGATTTGAAATTTTTATTTCATAATTAGAGGAACATAAGTGTTAAGTTTCACACTGATTACCAACCTATTACAGATCTCCTATTTTATATGGACATGTTGATTATACTTAGAAGTAAGCCATATAGGGCTTGTATATTAGGAATGTTAATTGGGATGATGCTTACATCATGCGAGAATTTCAGATGTATCAGATTAATTATCCACAATAATTGAAGTATAGAGGGTGAGATTTGTTAAGGAATCAAAATGTGACAGTTGAAACATGTGATCCCTATTAAGCCGAAGAGAACGATTATAATGCAATATGTGGATGAGGTTATAAAGAATCACAGCACAACAGTTGAAATGTGGAGATCCCTATAAAGTTGAAGGGAACATTTATAATAAGGAAAATTATTGATAGGTCCCTACATTTACCCATAATTACAACTTTAGTCATTGTTTTTTGAAAAATTTCACTTAGGTCTCTTGAATTTAAACTAGGGACCTAAAAGTAACAAATTCTGGATCTAGAGGTCACTATAGTTTCAAAATATGGGCTTTAGTGAAGGATTTCAAAAAACATGGATCAAAGTATAATTATGAGTAAGTTGTATGGATTTATTAATAATTTACTCTTTATAATATCATTTTGGGTCAACTATGCTATATGACTATACGAGAATGAGTGATGGGCAGATAAGTGGAAAATATTTATGAGATTAGTGCAACAAAAATGTAGTCTCTTAGACGAGTGAGGCTTTACATTAGCATGGGTTATATTAGAAATGATTATACCATGCAGATGATGGGCATACAACATGTGGTGATGTTGAATTATCAAAGAAATTATATTTTGGACAACCTTCAAAGTCGAAAAAGTTTCTTTCTTGACCTTGAGTCTTCAAATGAGTTCGAATTACTATCATCATTTGAAGTCAAGTTTTTGAGAAGGGGTTGTAGTGGAAATTCTTCTTCTTCAAACTTTGTTGAAACAAAATATTAGCAAAATAACAAATTCATAACTATTTAATTTCATCAAGGAAACTGATGCGAGACTGGTGAATGTTAATGTTATCTTAGAGATCAGCAAATTCTATATAGTAGGATAATCACAAATTAATGTGAAAGTTTTAGTGTTCGATTTTGTGATGACTAAGAAATTTACCAAATCCGCAAAAATTGATATTTTTCAAATTTTAAATAAATTGGATTGAAGGTAATTGAAAAATTACCTACTCAGATTAGGGATCAATTCGATTTTCAATAAATTAGAAATAGAGTAACTGGATTGCAGGTTCTCACAATATTTAATCAATAATAATTAAATTACACTCAATAATGACATGTTATACAGATGGGACAAATTCGAGCAAATCTCAAGCAAGCAAAAGATCCAGAATATTTGATTCAACTAGATTAGTGGTTTGTTGAAATTCGTGCTAAATGATAATGAGTCCTCTTTTACTTTTTACCTATATGATTGATTTGATGGTTCTTATTTTGGAAGATGTTAAATCTTTGGTTACAAATTAACATAAAAGCTTAAGCTTGTAGGTTATAGTTTAGGAATAATTTTATATTCTAATACTCCTTTTTATATATAAGTTTTTTTGGTTTGCAACATGCTGTTTGGCATAGGTACTTTAAAAAAAAAAAAAAACTTTTATGCTATAAATAATTGAGGAACACTAGGGTTCGAACTTAAGACTTTTTGGTTTTGATATTGTGTTAAATATCTGATTACCAACTGATCTAAAAGTTTAAACTTGTAGGTTATGTTAGAGGAATAATTTTATATTCTAATAGAAGATAACAAGAACATCTATTTTCTGTAGTTTTGTATATGTATACTTATGGCTCAATAAACTACTAAGCTTGATAATTTTGAGATGTTTGCATTTGTTTTGCTTTTACCTTAAACCAAGGAATGGAATATCATTCACCTGTCAAATTAGGATTTGTTTACTAACATACTTATTTTCAGGCGTTTTCTCTAATTTTTGGTGTGCAAAATGGCAGTTGAAGCATTTGGGGTTTTAGTTGTAGCAGGGCCATACAAGAAATTTAGACTTTTATTAAAATATCAAACTTTGGAGCATGTCCAAAATATATTGTAAATTCTTTCCTGTTCGAAACTGAAAACTTTGCTTAACAATTAAGTATTTTTTATCGATGTCTTTTGTGATGGTATTGTTTGAGTGTTTACCATATGTATTATGCTGAAA
This sequence comes from Apostasia ramifera, assembly GCA_019297695.1. NCBI lineage: Eukaryota > Viridiplantae > Streptophyta > Magnoliopsida > Asparagales > Orchidaceae > Apostasia > Apostasia ramifera. Next base: position 119,806 of record JAEMOT010003920.1, on the reverse strand, counting down.
TATTTGGCACTATTTAATATTTAGCCAATTCTATAGTTTGTAATTGCTGGAGTGGACAAAAATAATAGTTGATCTTACATACAAGTAGGGTTAAGTTAGTTAAAAATTTGAAGGGTCCGTTTAGTTTGAACTTTTTTTTTTCCCCATTCAACATAAATTTCAATGATAAAAATCAATTTTATTTCACATCTAATACAGATAAAAATATTAGAATTAATTTTATTTCATATTTTACACACTTTTTAATATTAAACTGAATTTCTTTCTCATTAAATCTATAAGGTAAAATTATTTTTTTCTTGTCCAAAATTCGACTCTCGAATCAAACGAGGCCTGAATGTGCCACTCCTGCCTGTCTTAGTTGAGAGCCATTTCATTTAATGTTATCTTGATGTTATATTATCAAAAAATAATTATTATTTAATTTAATAATATGTATAAATAATTTTGTAAAATATTACAATATTGTCAATCAAATGCCCCTTAGTTTTTTTATTATATATATGTATATTGTGATAATCTTACATTGAGCATCATCTTGCTTAAGGTGTAACATTCAACTGAAACATTTGGCCCTGTGACAGTCTATGACGCCTTTTATTAACAGTGTAACAATAAAATGAATAATGGTGTCTTCTGAATGACAGTCTTTTTTCTGTTATCGAATAATTCACTCTTATTTCACCCTTGCTCACATTCTTCACTCTTCTCTGTTATTGTTTTGTTGTACACTTGCAGCCTAAATATTGGACTGATAAGAGCACACTTTGTGGGAGGCATTGTTCTTCAGGAGGACTACTGCCACGCTGCCAGTCACTTCTGTACGGTTTGATGATAAAGTTTTCTTAATTTTTTTTTTGTCTGATAGTATAATCATTCGTTTGAGCATCAAGTTTTTAGTTCATTTTTAGTTGGTCTTGAGATATTGACTTGTATCTTTATTCGCATTTTGTTAATGGTTTTATCCTTAATATGTTTTTCCATTAAAAGTGGTGTTTCTTTCGGTGTTACTGTGATGTTACAAATTTATTATTTAATTTGATGACATGTTAAATAACATTATAAAGAATTGTAATATTGTAATTCTAAAATAACTTCATTTATAATTAGGTGATATCTAGATGTTACTTTAGTTGTAATGATTTTTTGTTATCATCTTTTAATATTATAATATTAAATACTAAACAATAATTTTTAGATAGTATAATATCTAGATAGCATTTATAGGGAGCGTTTGATTCATTATTAGCGTTTGATTCATTATTATCTTATGTTATTCTAAATTTTGCAAACAAATTGGCTTCCTGTTGCGGTTAATAAATGAGAACTAATAAATAAAATATTACTTATAATTATATTAGTGAGGAACAATAGTTTTTGCATATTAATTTATAATATTTGATTTATAGGTAAATATTATATAGAATGTTGCGGTTAAGAGTTTAATGTCACATAAGTTCAAAATTATAAAAATTTATTGAGATCTTTAAGTCTAAAAAATTATTTTTAATTAGATCTTTGAGGTTTATATAAATATTTCAATTAGATTCTTTATATCAGATTTTATCAGTTCTCTATCATCATTTTAACTGAATTTACTTTTAAATTAATATTTTATCACTAAGACTGTTTATTTGACAATTAAAAATTAATTTTATTTAATTTTAAACAAATATATTACATCACATATAAAATTTAATATTAAAAATTAATTTTATTTTACATTCTACACACATTACTAAACACATTACTAAAATAATAACTGATTTATATCACATCTCTCACATATTTCAATATAATAATTAATTTTATATTATATTTCTCACATATTTTAATATAATAATTAATTTTATTTCACATTATTCACAATTTTTATTAAAAAAATATCTTTATTCAAATTTAATTTTAATCTTGTTAAATTAAATCTTACAAACAAATAAGCTCTAAAATTACAAAAATGTCCTCCCATTTTCCTTTTTCATCAGACTACTTGTCCTGGCTATTGTAACATCCATCTCGTGATCTCATTACGAACTATATATTCCGTGATCTCATTACAGAATGCGACAAATTTTTTTTTTCATTTTTAATAAATGATAATAAAATTTTATTAAATTATACATTATTTTTTCAATCGATCTCTCTAACTTCTTAAGCTATATGTGCTAGCAATAAAATGGTTGAAACCTCTCAACAATTCAATATATCTCTGCACTTTGACTCATTCACTGTAGGCAAACATCCAGATAAATAATTATTCAACAACTAATTTGAGTAAATTAAGACAACACAACACGACGCAGCGGCATAACACATCTTAACCTCTTTTATCACAGCCAAGCACCAGGCACTTGAATGGACGGCTATTTGACTACCATGATCTTAATTTTTAGTTCTTATAGTGATCTTGCAACTATAAATAAATGACAAATCAAATCAAAACTGTTTAAAAAAAAATCAATCAAATTCATTGTTCTCACCACTAAATTTTGTCCACTTGCAATCAAATTTTACAAATAATCCCACTAGCAGCTTCTCTCTCTCAGTGAAGTTTGCTTTTCCCTTTATTGTCGATAATTTTTTTAAAGTATTTTTTCACGTAAATTTTTCTCTTCTTTTTGAAACTCATGGGGCCCGTTTGGTTGACGACTTCAAGCGGTTTCAAGCGGGACGAAGATGATTTAATAAAATTAATTAGTCAAATAATTCTAATTCATCTCATAAATTTGAATCCGTTTTATAAGTATGAAACGGCTTCAAGGCCACGAAGCTGAAACCATCGAAAATGTGGTTTCAGATTCGCGATTGCTTCTTCTTTTTCTCAGATTTTTTGAAAAATATATCTGGAGATAAATTTGGTATTTTTCTTAAGGCTAAAATTAAGGGGTAATTAAATCTGATAAATTCAAAATTTAAAAAATAATAATAAATTATCTTTTGACTCATAACCATATCCCTTAAATATCTCAAATTTTGATTTATATCCTCGTGAGAATTTTAAATTAATAATATTCAAATAAATTATAAAATTTTGAATAAATATTTTTTTATTTACTTTTATTATAAAATTTATATATTTTTTTTATTTTTGAGATTTTAATGTGAGACGAAGTAGTTTCTAAATTAATATTCATCCAAACAAAAATAAATTAAAGTAGATTTAAAATTAGTTTCAAGTCACTTTTCATCCAAACAAAATTTAAATTTGAAACATCTTTATTTATCTGAAATCGCTTCAAACTTTGAATTCGATTCTATTTATTTTGAATCTGAATCCGCTGTCAAACATGTCCATGGTGATTGTAAAATCTAATCTCCTTCCTATGAAATCTAAATCATCCATCATGATTATCACAATTTTATATGCCTACATATGTGTATTTATGGTACTCTAACAATAAATTAGTTAAATGATTATTAATAAGTTAAATATAAATATATACAATATATTTTTAAGATTAATTTTATATCTAATATAAATATTAATATTAAAAATTTATATATAATATAAATTTCAACTTCAAATTACCCAAGACATCAAGATAAAAGCTAGTCCTAACATTTCTCCATATTATTCTGAGCATGTGAAAAATCAATATAATTATTTCATTATAAAAAATAAAAAATAATATAAAGCTAATCTTTATTATATTTTATCTATTTTTTAATATAAAATATCTATTTTATTTTATATTTTATAGCTTTTTGACTCTATATTATAGGGTGGATCTCAAAAGATATGAAAAATCTTTTTTCAAATCGTACAAAGATTTCTAGTGGTCCGAATTTCGGGCTTTCCTTTTTGATCTTATGTATGACAGTCCAATTTTTGGGAAATTCTGATATTTTTAATATATTAATTAATTTAATTTTATATTTTATAAATATAATTAATTTTATTTTATTATATATAAATTTTAAAATAAATTCATAGTTTTTATAATAAGTCCAAATTGGTACTTTTGCCGGGCAGTCTCACTCAATCATCAGAGCACCGACACAGCTCTTCCCCAAATTTTTCCTCGAATCGCTCTTCAATTATGATTAATGAATTCCATTTCTAGCATTTTCTCTGTGTTTCCGTTTTGGGTCTTTCCCCTTGCGCCGTTTATCCTTCCTCGGCCTGGCCAAAGGAAAACTTGCAGTCTTCTCTTCAGAAACATCCGAGTCCATTGTTAAAGGAGATCCCTTGGCGGTTTCTCTATGGAGCTCTCAAAGATGCTTCTCCGGCTGCTACCCATACTCCTTATTTTGCAATGGGCGGCGGCGGCGGCGGCGGTGGATGGAGAGGAGGAGACTTGCGCCGGCTTGGTGCCGATGAGGGGGCGAGCGAAGACGATGTGGCTGACGGAGTTCGGAGGAGTCGGAGACGGCCGGACCCTGAACACGAAAGCCTTCAGAGAAGCTGTCTACCGGATCGAGCACGTCCACCATCCCGGCGGCACGCTCCTCTACGTCCCCGCCGGCGTCTGGCTCACCGGCGCCTTCAACCTTACCAGCCACATGACCCTCTTCCTCGCCAAGGGGGCCGTCATCAGGGCCACCCAGGTATTATCTGATTTCCTTTCATTCGTATGTTATTAGAAATCTACTATGTTGTGTTTGAATATCCAATATTGTTCTTTAGCTGTATAACTTTCAATATTAGGAGATTCTAATTTTGCTTTGATGTCAAATTTAATATTGCTCATCCAAATCTAAATCATTGTAACTGCTTTAATCATGATACATGAAAGGATTAAACTAGATTTTACCTCACTGTCAAAAAACGTTCAGATTATAACTGAAAATTTATAATCCAATTACTAGCTCTTTTGCTTTAATCCTTAAGTAAAAGAGAAAAGCAGTAGTACTCTAACTTGCAACACATTTGCTTTTAAGGTAAAAAAAACAGAAGTTTGGGAGTTTTTTTTTTCAAGTTTTTTTTTTCTCAATTTGAACATGGAGTATTTGGTTCAGGATGCAGAGAACTGGCCTTTAATTGATCCTTTGCCATCATACGGGAGAGGCCGGGAGGCGCCGGGTGGGAGATACATGAGTCTTATTCATGGAGACGGGCTTGAAGATGTTATCATAACAGGTTGAAATCATCTTTACCTCTCTTATTTGCAAATCCTGTGATTCTCTTAGTTAATTTCTTAATGTATTGTTTTGCTGAGAAAGTTAGGATGTATTATTGTAGCTGCTGTCTCTTTCTTTTGTTTTTGTTCGTTTAGTTGGCTTTCAGTGGCTAACTTCTTGTTAACTCTCTCCTGTCTCTCTCCTCAATCATATAATTAGACATGTGACTCATAAACAGCCAATGAATTGCTTTATTTCATTCCCCAGTATGCTTTTTCTTGCTATAATTTGCTTGGTTCTCGTGAGTAATGACCAGATTAACCAAATAGATTACAGAAAAATAAAAATCATAAAGAAAAATGCATGGTGAATTTATAAGAGTAATAGATAATGTATATCAGTGAGTTGGATATTATGTTGGAAAATTACGTGCAACAAAAAAACTGATGTGTGGTTAGCCAAGTAAATTGTTTCCTGATAAATATGAGAAATGGAAATAGTAAATAAATGATGCAACTACAAGAATACGAGAATTACGTGGTTTGCAGAAAACCTCCTACAAGCATAGAGAGAGCTTTTACTATGTAGAAAAAAGTAGATAGAAAGAGAACCCTACACCAAGCACAAGGTTCTTAATTTCAAACAATGATCTTTTTCTTCTTTTAGATTAGATAATTTAATCGCTCATAGGACCTTAGACAATCGCTTCCAAATATCTATGAAATAACCTCCATAACCAGTGAGGAAGAACCAAAAGAAAATGCAACCCAAATCTCGACATGAACCTCCTATTCACCTATGAAGCACTAGTACGATACGACGATACGGATACGATACGATACGGATACGACGATACGCCAAACTTAAAAAAAGTAGGATACGGATACGTCAGGATACGGCTGTTATATTTGTATATAATATGTCATATTGTCATATTTAAGATATAAATCTATGATAGATTATAATAATTTATACATCTTGTTGTTATAATTTTCAAAAATATCTTTTAAATTTTTTTCAAATTAATTATATTTTTTAAACATTATTAATATTACTTAAAAAATATTATAGACAATTGAACTACAAAAAATAAAAATATCCTTCAACAACTATTGAGTTTAAAAAGATCTTAAATTAAAATAATATTTTAGAATTTATTTAATTATTTTCAACCTATCACAAATTATTTAAGTGAGATGATAGTTTAAATATACATCAGTAAATTAGTTTCAGTTTCAATTTAAATCCGACCTAAATTAATTGGCTCGACGCAAACGACATATAATTAAAATTAATATAAATAATGTGATATAAACTCAGATACATTAATCTGATTAAAGTAGATATATGCCCTTTTCTCTCTGAGTTTTTAACTAAATAAATAAACAAAATAAAAAGACCAAAGTTCTATCTTTTTCATAATTTGAGCCCGATTAAAGTAAAAAAAAAAGATCGGTGTCTAACAGAAGCAAAGATAGTATGGTTGAGATAGAAAAATTAGATAATCCAATTGCTTGCGAATACCAAATTTTTTTTTATTACCAAAACACTAGCGTGCATCAAGCATTTTGTAATCCCAATCGTGCGAGTTAAGTATATCTCTCAATGTTACTATTTGAGTCTATGCATGAGTTGTGTTTTATGTATAATATATTTTTTATTTTTTATCGTGTAAGCCAGATTAACTATTTCAACATTTTTTCTTTAATTAGAAGTATCGAAAATTATCGGACAAGTATCGGACAAGTATCGAGCGAGTATCGAGCGAGTATCGGGCGAGTATCGGATTTTTAAAAATAAAAAATAAAAATTGATACACCACGTAGTGTATCGAATACGTATCGGTGGAGTATCGGTATCCGATACGGATACGATACGGATACGTTAGGCTCCAAAAGTATCGGTGCTTCATAGCTATTCACTTATTGCTATGCGCATGAAGTTTGTGACCTATTTTTGTAAGGCGGCTCGCATTTAGGTGAATACTTGGGGTGGCTTGCATGACGTGCATATCAAATCTCATAACAAAATCCAATTATTCAGCTTTAGGCGTTTGCATCCCATAAGACCAGCTTATCCTTAGGTTAGGTTATTTAACAATGTTGGGCTTTGCATAATGGGCCTAAGTCCATTAACCTTTAATGAAATCGCATTTCAACAGATGTAGTCCTAATTTTGTGAATGATTAACATAATTCCAATGGCCTCAATAATAGAATGAGTTTGTTTAGTTCAAAAAAAAAAATAATAGAATGAGTTTGTTACATCAAACTCACCTGTTAATGAGGATTAATAGCAGGACAAATCTCATACATTTGGATTGGCACTTGATGGATGTACCAAAATAATCAAAAAACTCTATAAATATGTTCTCTCTTTGCTCATAATTGACATAAAAATAATCCTTCATAATGTGTTTTTTTATGGAACAAGTGGGATTATAGGAGAAAAGTCAATTTGCTCTGGTGTTCTTACTCTAGAATGGCTCTTCATCTAATGTGCATGATTTAAACCATGTAGTCAATGGAAATTATTGATTGTAAGATCCTTGTTTCTTGCTTATCATGTTTGAATTAAGGTTTTTTGCATTAAGAATTAATCTGACAATAACATCTTTAAGTTGTCAAAAAAATTAGTTTTGATTTGGCACATAGAACTGAGAATAGTAGATGCACTAGTGCAATTCAATAGACTTTACATGAAAGGATCATGAAGGGTAACGATAGTCAAATGGCCTAATGAGCAAAGTCTATGCAAAAAGATTTAGTAAATTGGGAGTAAAAATTACATGTTGCACTTAACAGGTACGCTTGGATAAGAAATATAAAGGAAGCCAACCTCAAGTAATTGAAATTAGGTGATTGTTTTTTGTTAAGGTGAAATTAGGTAATTGTTGATCATGATTATGTCCATCGTGTTTTTACTCTGATATCAGTTTGTTGAAGCCTTATTAAGATGTTCTTTTGTAGTGCTTTGGATTGAATGATGTAAATTTTTAGCATACTATGTGTAGAGGATATCCAACTAAATTATTTCCATTTCATAGTGGATATCAGAATGTGGAGTTCTCTGAGTCCTGAATTTTTCTCAAATCGAATTCTTCTTAAGCTCGAGCATGAAGTGTTTTCTGTCCTGACTTCATTGTAGTTTTGATTGCTCAAATGACTACCTTTGGGAAAACTCTGGAAGCATGAGTTTTTTTCATTATTTTCAACAGTTTATCTCATTTTGGGGGTTGGTTTCCTACTCTTTCTGCATGAAACTTTCATAATTAATTTGATTTGGATAAGCTTTTTGAAAATTTCAGTATAATTCCTTCTGTAATATAGTGCAGCCTCGCCTTTTGCACTAAATGGCCTTTCAATCATATCAAAGGTAACTCCCTAATAAATAGTTAATATGGACTATAAAATGAATGGCAGAGTGATTCCTGTTGCCTCGATAACCAACTAAGATTTGCCTGGTTACTACTAACAAAAATGCGTTTACTTTTCTTAACTTTTCGTTTAAAATTTGTGTGGTTTTCAATATAAACTTGAATTTTTATATAGAATATTCTCAAATTCAGTTCGTGGAAAAACTTCGAATACAAATTTACAAAAAGGAAACTTTTCTGGTTATTAGTAATCAAGTTAACTGGCTGTTTAATAGTTATCATTATGCTGCAATTTTTATATCAACAGGTGAGAATGGCACAATAGATGGGCAAGGTGAGGTATGGTGGAACATGTGGAGGCAAAAGACACTTTCCTTTACAAGACCACATCTCATGGAATTTATGCATTCTAGGGAGATCATTATTTCGAATGTCGTCTTTCAGAACTCTCCTTTTTGGAACATTCACCCAGTTTACTGCAGGTAATGAAATGCTGTTCCACAAACCCAGTTTACAAGTTGGCTTTCATTTTATTTATATGAAAATGAATTGATGAAACTCAATTCCATATATTTCATTGTAGCCACCTAGCATAGATAGAAAATTCGGACAATGTTATGCTATTAGTAATTTGTAAGCTGAATGGAAGTTAAACTTCATGAAGTTGTTACTGGATTTTTGGCCTTCAAATATTGGGAAGAACAGCATGGAAATGCTTTCCGAATTCCAGAGAAGGCATAGATATACATATTGAAGTTGTCCTTTGGCTTATTTACTATATCAATTTTGCTTAAAAATCATCAAAGATTTACATTTCTCGTAAGTGAAAAGCTATGCAGCCCTCCAAAAAAAATGGACTTAGAGTAGCCATTGGATTGTCCTGTAGATTAAACCCTTACTGGATAATCCGGTGAATTAAACCTAGGCAATATCCATTTTTGGGTTCTGTGTTGCTCAGTTTTTTGGGCTGCGCACCGTGGCTCTTCTTATAATGAACGAATTTCAGCTACAGTGTGTCTGATCATGTGCTTTCTTCATTATGTAGCAATGTGGTCATCAAAAATGTGACTATACTGGCTCCACATGACTCTCCTAACACTGATGGAATCGATCCAGGTACTTTTGATTTCCGTAAACATGTCGTCCCTAACCATACAGGTCACAATTGAAACCTGAACCAAAGTCATCTACGTTTGGTTCTAGTGTTGACCTCATAGTAATTGCACTGCACTGGATTATATTCTTTTTGATTTCGTCAACTGCAAGCAACCTCTTTGCTAATGATCAACTACACAATAGATTCCAGCTCCAGTGTCTGCATTGAGGACAACTACATTTCCACTGGAGACGATCTAGTTGCTATAAAGAGTGGATGGGACGAGTACGGTATCGCGTACAATCGCCCCAGCACTGCCATCTCCATTCAGAGGCTTGCCGGCTCCTCCCCTTTTGCTGGAGTTGCCATTGGAAGCGAAATGTCGGGAGGCATTGAAAACATCGTTGTGCAGCACGTCAACGTCGTTGACACTGGTATCGGGATACACATAAAGACCAATGAGGGAAGAGGCGGCTACATCAAAAACATAACTGTTTCCGACGTAAACATGAACGGCGCCCGGCTGGGAATTAAGATTGTCGGCAATGTGGGAGACCACCCGGACGACAAGTTCAATCCCAAGGCTCTGCCGGTCGTAGACGGGCTGACTCTGAAAGATATCTGGGGGGTTGATGTGAAGCAACCCGGGTTGATTCGTGGCATCAAGAACTCTCCATTCACTCGGGTTTGTCTCTTTAATGTCAGGTTTGAGGGAGTTGTGGAGAAAGAAGTGCCGTGGGAATGCACGGATGTTAGTGGCTCTTCAACGGAGGTGCAACCATCGCCATGCTCGGAACTGGCCAGCCCTTATGGGCCAAGCTTTTGCGTGGGTGAAATCTGATTTAGTTTAAATTATGTTTCATTCCTTGTTGATTTGGAGAAGGGTAATAAAAGAGAAATGAATTGAGTACTTATTCCCTCCAATCTATGTGGCTATAAAGTTATTTATTTAATGTTTCTAGAAGCAAATAAGTTCTCAATGTGCTGATTTTCTGTGTGAGGATGGATTCAGGGATTGGGGCTCGACAGAGTTCTATAGGAGCCAGTACTTTGAACCTCAAACTAAAATCACATGTAGTAAGTGAACATAAACATGATTCCTTTAACTTAATACTATACAATCATTTTTAATAAATTTTCTTTAAAACATGCATAAAATTCACATCATTGTAAGAAGTTGGCTTTTAGATCGATAGTTGCTTGATGTTCTGATCGATATTTAGCTTGATTGGTTGAGTTCACCTTGAGTTTATTGAGTTGAGCTATAAGTTCTGTTTGAATTAGCTTGATATGATTGAATCTTTATTTTTTTTTAAATATATAAATAATTTATTTAGTTATTTGTCATAATTTTTTATTACTAATATATAAGTATATTTTAGTTGTAATTATGATATCTATTAAGTAATTTATGGATATAATTTACTCAATTTTAAATCCTAATAAAGACAATTTTTAAAAAAATAATTTTATTTCTTTAAAGGCTTGACTTAACTAGGTTAAGTCTTGAGCTAACTCAAAGTTAAAACGAGTCAGCATGAACTCAAATCGAAGGGAGATGAATCTAGCTTGAATCATCACTAGCTGAGCTCGAACTCGACAGCAAATGCCGAAGAGCTCAAGGCGAAAAGCAAAGACCTGATCTGACAGACGCCTGACTGTTGGGAACCGTACTGCTCTGGAAGAGGAAGCGGTTTTTCCGCTGACGGGTTGTACCCTCTGTACATCGTACAACAGAGGTCAGATAGTAGCTCTCTGCAGGCATTGAATAAGCCTCCACTAGAACTATAGATTATTCGGCTGAAGTGACTAGACAGAGCAGACCAGAGTATATATATCTCATGTAAACAACCTTCAAAGGATGTTAAAAAAAGAAAAAAGATCCTTTGAGCATACTGTAACCAAAAGAAAGAAAAACGTTTCTAGTGATCTTTCAAGCCTCCTCGAAAAGGAGCCGTGATTTTTCCGCCAGCCGGTTTTCCACGTAAAAAATCTTGATTGTTTTCCGTCATAACATTTGGCAAGGCTTCCTAGTTTTGCCATGTGGCAATTGTTGAGTGGCTATTAACATAGTGTATTGTAAACTCAAATTTATTAGAACAAGAGTTAATCGTTGTGGTCATGATCAAGAAGCATATTTTTGAGAATGTAGCTATGATTTGAGGACTAGTTTACTATCAAAGGCTGATTTTTGAACTAGAAAAACTTAAACAGGGATGCTCGTTGATCAATCAAACTCTACCTTACGAGGAGCCGATCATTCATTACATTCTCACTCAATTAATACACGTATTTTGAGGTAAACTTTTCTACTTTGAGCTACTAATAAATCTACTTGGAGCCAAAAAAAAAAAAAATCCAACAATAATCTATCTTTGTAAAGTAATTAGAGAGAGAACCTCAATTCAAAACACAAAGTAACGTGGAAAATATGAACTCTAATTAATGTAGTTAGTTAATGATCATTTTTGCTTTTTTTTTTCCCATGCATCTCAACGTTCAACATCATTCGAAGAGCTACTCGAGATCACATACCAACATTAAGCACACAAAGAGCTCAAGATTTGATGTGTGTTAAATCAAGATCTCGACCTCTAGAAAGTTTTTTAAGTCCTTGATCTCACAGTATGTTGGCCGGATATGTATGTCTTGTTGTTATATTATCGAGAAATTTTTCTACAGACAAATTAGAGGAATAAAAAAAGGAAGAAATGTAATAAAGAGAGAAGTTTACGTGGAACTCGAGTATCTATAAGAATACCACAGCGTTAAATTCAGCTATTTGAATTTACTAAGTAAAAAAAAATTAAGTTGTACAAAAAGGGAGATTACAAAACGATGAGTGAAAATATTACAAAGGAGATATACAACCTTTGAAGCTGAGCCAAATTGCTGTAGGAAAAAAAGTCCTTGTAGAAAACTGAGAATCACACCTCTTGTTTGTCTCTAATCTCTGTGTTTATTCTTTAGATGGAGGGAACTGAAAAATAGCTCATGGTATAAGTAATTGACTGTTTGGCACGAGGATCAAAACAGGACTAAAATAGTACTAATTTAAAAATAATAATAATAATAATAAATAAATTTTTTAAATCATTTTACACAAATTCATATATAAAAAATATTATTTTACTTTACATATTCAACAATTTAAAATAAAAATATCAACTTTATTTCACATTCTAGACCAAAATATTCAAATCGAGTATTTTGATCTAAGATGTGAAATAAAATTTATATTTTTATTAAAAATTATTGAGTATGTGAAGTAAAATATTATTTTTTATATTAAAATTTGCGTATAATAATTAAAATATTATTATTATTATTATTATTGTTATTTTTTAAACTAGTACTATTTTGGTCCTGTTTTGGTCCTGGCGCCAAACAGGGTAATTGTGTGTAGGGATTGTTGAAATACTTTCCTATGAAATACTTGGTTTGCCATAATGGAACCACTCTTGAGATCCTTGATCTCAAAATTGACTCTATTATGGGTCGTTTGTTTCCCAGCAAGAAATGATGTTGGTTGAGGAGGGTTTGCTTAACTTTTTGCTGTATTGGACTAATATGCTGTTTTTCCTTCCTTTTGGTCATCTTTTTTATGATGCCAAAGGGGGAGAAATATAGTTTGCTATGCTATGCTTTTTATGGACAGATTATAATTTCTGCATTATCTCTCTAAATGAGTTTTTACAGGGATACTATATTGTTTTGAAATGACTTTTAAGTAATTACAGTTGGATTTGGGTGCGACTTTGGCAAATTTTATTAGTGCTCAGATATACATTTTGAGCGTGGTGTATACATAAGAAATGGTGTCAAATGTTCGTTACTATCATTAACCTCCTTCGAGTTGCTTTATTTGTTAATTTGACAGTGCTGGTCGTTGTTGAACTACTGTTTAACAGTGATCACTCTCTCAAAGCTTATCCACGTATATATGAATCTTACGAGTCTCCTGCTTTGCTTTTCTATGTTACAGACTTCTTGCTCAATGCCAATCCAGTGAGGGAAATCTATCAAACTAAAATGAAGTTTTGAAGAAGATATTAGATCAAAGCAAAAATGCTGAATGGCAATTAAATTTATACACGAATGGAGTGAATTTGTTAATTGTTTCATTTCAATTTAATTTAAAAAAAAAAGGTGTTATATTTCGTACATGTATCCTTTCTAGCATATAAATTAGGGGTGGCATCGAGTCGAGTTCGAGCGAGTTTCAGTATACTCGAACTCGAAAATTTCGATTTCAATGAGACTCGAAATCGACTCGAACTCGAATTATTTTGAGTCGAGTCAGCTCGACTCGATTTAACTCGAGTTCTAGTTGATTTCGAATCGATTTCAGTTTTTGAATAAATTTAAATTACATAATAAAAAAAACTCATTTAAAATAGTTACACTTTAACTAATTTTTTTTTTTTTCAATTTTCAATGTGCCACTCTTTCATAATATAATAAAAAAAATTTAATAAATAATTTTATTTCGAGTAAGCTCGATTTTTTTCGAACAGTCAAGCCAAACTCGAAATCGACTCAAAATAATTTCGAGTACACTGAATAGCTCGAAACTCGACTTGAAATGACTCGAATCGATTTCAAGATGAGTTTTTTATCGAGCGAATTTCGAGCAATTTTCGACTTTCGAATGAAATTGCCAGGCCTAATATAAATGATGTAGTGCATGCTGAGCAGCTGAGGTGGTGATATGAAGCACCTTTTTTCAGTTCAAGAGTGGTTGAGTTCATTTTCTGAAAATTAAAATTCATTACAACTATAAATTTTTTATTCAGAAATAATTTGATTATTTATGATTAGGTTTCTCTTAAAAATTAATAATTAATCTGCTAAAAATTGATTCATTGTGTACTTAAGCACCTATTAAATATATTCTAAAGTAATTTTTCCATTGCCACATTACAATTAATTGTGACTTGTTAATTTCTTTTCCTGATAATGCATATATACTATCAAATTGGTTTTATTTGAAGTTATAATAAAATTTAGGGTAAATTGCATCCGAGCCTTTTGTAAGTAGATTAAGAAAAGTGAGAGTTTTGATGCGTGATTAACGCTTTCTTTAATGTAAATTTATGGTATAAACATAATTACCTTTCAGGATACAACAAAGCTTTAAAACTCTCTAACAACAAGATTGCAGAAAAATATGTGATATTTATAGATTTTTTTAAGATTAATTTAATAGCCATGATCTTTAATTAAGAGACATAACACTTAAAAGTGACTTTTAATTAAGAGACGCATCTCTTAGTTTAAATGCATCTTTTTATTAAAATAATATTTCAAAATTAGTTAATTTTAATTATAAAATAAAATTTTAATTAGCAAAATAAATTTTTGGCTTACCTAGTCAAGCCCAAGTGCCCAAGTGCCAATAAAAAACTATTAAATATTCATTAAGCCCACTGTGGTCCACTAAAAAGGCCCATGGGCTTAATTCTTATACCAAATTAATAATTTTATACATTTTTTTTTATAAAATATCTATAATTTTATTTCATTCAAAATGTGGGACTATCACATACCCAAGATATTGCAAACTATATAACACCTTTTAGTTGGAAGGGCGTTGCGAATTAGTTCAAATTTTTAAAAACTTTGATTTAGTTCCCTAAAATTATAAAAGCACTATAGTTTACTTTTAATTAAGATATAATTATTATTTTTTTACTATTATGTTATAAGATTATTTTTAAATATTAATTTTAAATTTTTTTAAAATATAATTTTGAAATATTAATATTAATATTTCTTGTTTTAAATTTTTTTAAAGAACGATGAGAATGTAGGGGTATAATGGTTATTTAAAACGGCTAAACATAATTAAATTTCACAAAAAAAGACAAGCTTTCAAAAGGGTGATCAAAACTATAGCACTTTTAAGATTTTAGAGATCAAAATCAAATTTTTTTTAAATAAAAATCAATTTTTTTGAATACAATAACAATAATAATAATTAAGCTTTAATTCTACTAAGTGTATTCTATATGAATTTTTTATTTCTATTATATTTTAATCAATAATTATTTGAATATTAGAACTAATTTGCAACACCCTCCGAAATGCATGGCTCGAATGCAATTTATCTAAAATTTAAATAATTACATTTTGATCTTAATTCAAAAAGTGTTCAAAAAATTTAAACTTTGAAATGAAAGTATAATTAATAATTAGTAATAATCCCACATCAGAAGCAAATTAATTAAACTACATATTTAAAGTCCTGTTTAGCAAATGATTAAAAAAATGACTTATTTTAGCCATGATCAAAACATTAAATTTGTTTTAAAAAAATTTAAAAATTATTTTATATTTATCCTTACACAAATTTTAATATTAAATAATTAATTTATTTCACATCCATTATAATTTTGAATATAATCAATTAATTTTATTTCAGTCATACATATTTTACTCCAACCAAATTGAGCCCATGATTACAGAATCTGGACCGTTGATTGCAGCAGCTGGCAACGCCCGTCGGCTCTCTGGTACACTTGGCATTCGTTACTCAGATTCCAGCACCCAGAATTCCGGCCCGGCGATCATCACTTGGATCTGGAACGACAGGTTGACTCTGTCATTCTTCGTACCCTGGTGCGCAGCGTGCGAGTGTACCTGCGATGCGGCGCCTCCAACGTGCGCTGTAGACCGGAAATTTCATGTTGCCGGGAGCTCTTCAACTCGGGAAATTCGTACCTCTGCGGTTGTCGAGTCGGAAAACAAGTGACTCTGCACTTCTGAAGCTAATCTCTTCCAACATTGAGATAACTCGTCTCATCAATAGAGGAGATCTAGATGCCGCCCGCCAGTTGTTCGACGGAATGCCCCAGAGGACAGTGGTCTCCTGGAATGCGATTATATCTGGCTACTCCAAATGGGGCAGACACAATGATTCTCTGGCCGTGCTTTCTCTCATGCACAGAAGCAACACAAGGCTTAACGAGACCACCTTCTCTTCCGCTCTTGGCGCCTGCTCTCGCTCCGGTTATTTTGGGCTCGGTAAGCAGCTTCACTGCCACATTCTCAAGTTGGGTTACGAAGATTTCGATCTCGTGGGGAGTGCTCTGCTTAATTTGTACATCTCAGGCCTTGAAATTGACAATGCATCGGAGCTCTTTCAGTCGCTTCATCTCAGAAATCCTCTTCTCTGGAATATAATGCTCGTGGGTCTTGTCAAATGTAACAGGATGAGCGACGCCCTCGACCTGTTTGAAAGAATGCCGAGCAGAGACATTGTTTCATGGACGGCGCTTATATCAAGCTATTCAGGAAATAGCTCTATCTCTGAGTGCGGTCGAGCTCTCGAGGAATTTGTTCGGCTGATAAGAAGCGGCGATGTGATGCCTAACGAATTCACTTACGATAGCATCTTGAGAGCTTGCGCAAAGCTGGAAGCTATAGACTTCGGGAAAGCTGTCCATTGTTGCCTCATCAAGTGCGGATTTGAATCAGATCGTTCGACTAAGGGAGCGCTTATATTGTTCTATTGTAACTGCGAGGAAGTTTATCATGCCTATCAGGTGTTTGGCAAAATGTCTGACCCATGCTTAACAACTTCAAATGCTATGGTTCAATGCCTTGTGTCATTGGGAAAGATCAACGATGCCGAGAAAGTTTTCCGGCAAATGCTAGAACGCGACGCTTTCACTTACAATCAAATGATCAAAGCCTACGCCCAGGAGGGAAGAATAGCTGACGCAAAAAGCTTGTTTGATGAAATGCCTTGCAAGAATATTGTGTCTCTGAACACCATGATGTCTGTTTACCACCGCTCTGGTGACTTAGAACAAGCTCAACGTCTCTTTGAACGCATTAAGGAGGAGAACAACACAGTCACATGGAATTCAATGATTTCTGGCTATGTTCAGAATGATCAGCCAACAGAGGCCTTGAAGCTATTCGCTCTCATGCAGCGTGCCTCGGTTGTGTGCAGCCGTTCGACATTTTCTGCTCTGCTCCGAGCCTCTGCGGCCATCGGCACTCTCAAGCAAGGTAAGATGCTTCATGCCCATTTGTGCAAATCGCCATTCGAGTTTAATGTTTATGTCGGAACTTCCCTGGTTGATATGTATGCCAAATGTGGAAGCATCTCTGATGCTAAGTCCTCTTTTCTCCACATTTCCTCCCCAAATGTGGCTTCTTGGACGGCTCTCATCTGCAGCCTAGCACAGCATGGAGAAGGAGTTGAAGCGATTCGACAGTTTGGTAGGATGATAAAGAATGGAATCGGACCGAATGAAGTGACCTTTGTAGGTCTCATTCTGGCTTGCGATCGAGAAGATATGGTTGATGAGGGAATGAGATTCTTCTACTGTATGGAGAAGAACTACGGATTTGTGCCGACTGTAGAGCATTATGCTTGTGTGGTTGATCTTCTTGGTCGTTCAGGATGCTTGAAAGAGGCTGAGGAGTTCATTCTGAACATGCCGATCGAAGCTGACACTATGATCTGGGGATCTTTACTGAACGCCTGCTGGTTCTTCATGGACTTGGAGGTGGGAGAGAGGGTTTGCTGGAGAATGCTTTGCTTGAACACAAAGCTCATTTCTGCCTATGTTGTAATGTCTAATATATATGCTAAGCTTGGAAGGTGGGAGGAAATGATGATGGTGAGGAAGAAGATAAGAGGTTTGAGAGTGAAGAAGGATCCTGGTTGCAGTTGGATTGAGGTGGGTGACACTGTGCATGTGTTCTGCGTCGAGGATAGATGCCATCCTCAGAGAAATGCAATACATTCAATTTTGGACGATTTAGCTGCCAATGTATACTCTTGTTCTGATTTACATTGTGATTTTTGCTGTTATCAGAAGGCTGATAATTTCTCTTTTTGAACTCCTCTCAATAAGAACCTTTTCAAAATATTATTAATTTAAAAATAATAATAAATAGATTTTTATTATATAATTTACATGAAATTTAATATAAAAAATATTATTTTATTTCACATATTTAATTATTTTTAATAAAATTATCAAGTGTAGGACGTAAAATAAAATTGATTATTTTATCAAAAATAATTGAGTATGTGAAATAAAATAATATTTTTTATATTAAAATTTATATAAAATATAATAAAAATTATTTATTATCATTATAATTATTTTTTAAATTAATATTATTTTTGTTCTGATAATCCTATGCTAAAGCTTTTTTACTATGAATTATTGAGAGATCAAATTATATTTTCTACTTAAAGAGATTTATATTATAATTTGCTCCTATGAATTTCTTTTTGAAGAATTGTTTACCTGGCTCGATTGTAGACTTAGAAGAATCTATCTGAATCACAGAAAGTGATATTATTTTTCTCTAATATGCAAATTTTATTTTTCTGCATATTTAACTAAATTGGACTTAATCGTGTAAAATCCCTCATCGTTTACTCGTGGACAAAAATATAATTTAATATTAAAATTAATTTTTTTTTTAAAATTTATAAATTAATATATTTTCTATCACTTACCCAAAAGCAATCATGTAATTAAATCGAATGCATCTTACTTTTACCTCTTTAATATATGCTAGTGATAAGCATTTGCAACAGTTTAGGCTTATTTAATTTTGTGAAGAAAAAGCTTAGGCTTTATTCATTCTGTTATAATGATCATGATGGAATGTAGGGCTGTTACCGATCCGATTTCGAACCGGTATTAACTGGCTTGAAATCAGATTGATCACATTTCGATCGACTCGAGCTCTATTGAGTTCGCCTTTGAGCTGGCTCAAGTCGATTCCAATCGACTTCGAGCCGATTTCGATTCATTTTCGAGCCGATTCGAAAATGAATCAAATCTCAATTTTTTTTTGAGCCGATCTTGAGCCGGGTAAGCTCAACTCGATCCGGCTCGAGATCAGCTCAGTTTATAATATATATATTATATAACATATACATATAGTATATTTAATATATATATATTATATATATGTATTATAATATAAAAAGTATTTTAATTCGAACCGATTTCGAGCTTGATTGAGCCGAGCCTACCCGGCTCAAAATCGGCTTGAAATTATTACCGAACCGAACTTTTGACTCGTTAGTCTGCTCATTTAGATCGACTTGATTTCGATTTGATCTAAAATAGATTTAATTTTTGATCGATTTAATTTTTGATCGATTTTCGATCTAAAATCGATTTAATTTTTGATCAAAAATCGATCAAAAATATCTAAAATCGATTTAATTTTTGATCGATTTTTGATCTAAAATCGATTTAATTTTTGATCGATTTTTGATCGATTTTTGATCTTCGATCCATATTAACACCCTTAAGGGAATGTGCTAATGTCATGGCTAATAACACGCGTTCAGTGCGTAAGCTAGCCAGCATTTCCTACGTCTCGGATCCATTGCCCATGCTGCCGCAAGTAATCTATCTCACCAAGAAGATAACCGAGCATGGAAGGAACGGCGATGTGCCGAAGGCCATGGAACTGTTCGACCAAATGCCCCAAAGAAATCAGGTCACCTGGAACTCTATGCTCTCCGTTCTCATTAACGCCGGTCGTCTTTGCTCCGCCCTCCAACTGTTCGAGGAAATGCCCCAGAAGAACTCAACCTCGTATACCTCGCTCATCGCTGGCTTCTCGGCTTCCGGCCTAGTTTCTGAAGCTCGTCGGATCTTTGATTCCATGCCGTTTTCCGATGTCAACGTGTTCTCCTGGACGGCGATGATCTCCTGCTACGCGCAGAACAATGACCCTTTAAGAGCATTAGAGCTCTTTTCCAACCGCTATGGCGATCTGTTCCACTCGAGAATATTTCCCAATTCTCATACTTTCAGCATTCTTCTCAAATCCTGCGCTAGCTTCCGATCACTTGCTACGGCGAAACAGATTCACTCCCTGATAGTGAAGCTCTTGGATGAGCGGGGAAGAGATTTCATCTTTGTTAACAATTCACTTATAGACGTGAATGCGAAACTGTGCAACTTGGCTGATGCCGAGATGGTTTTCAGGCAGATGAGGTTCAAGGATATGGTGACCTGGAACGCCATGATGAATGCTTACACCTTTCACTTGTTGATCGACAAAGCCCTTGCGATCTTCTCCTCCATGAGAGAAAAGGATGTTCTTTCATGGAACATCATCATCTCCGGATCCCTGGAATGCCGGCGGTCAGAAGAATCGTTAAACCTGTTCGTTTCCTTGTTAAGATCCACGAAAGAAACAAAACCCAATTCATCTACTTTCTCTGTAGCGCTAGCTGCGTGTGCTGCCATGGCAAACCTTGAATTTGGCAGACAGACGCACGCCTGTACGGTTAAAAATGGTATCTTTCCAGTTAGCATCTTTGTGTGCAACTCCCTTATGACAATGTACTCAAGCTGCGGTTTAATAGGCGATGTCGAACGATTGTTCGACGAAATGCCTCAACGAGATGTCGTCTCATGGAATACGGCTATACAAGGTTTTGGGCAAAATGGGCGTGCCCGGAAAGCTCTTGAGATAGCAGAGAAGGCAATGGCTTCCAAGAACTACAACCAGAACACGTTCACCGCCATACTTACCAGCTGCAGCTATGAAGGATTAGTCTCGGAGGGGTTGAAGGTCTTTGATTCGATGAAGAGGAAGTTTGATGTCGACCCGAGTCTGGAGAACTACATCTGTGTGATCGACATGCTCGGAAGAGCGGGCGAGCTGGAGGCGGCGCACTGGATTCTCCGAAGAATTGGTTTGGTGACGAGCTCCATTGTTGCTTGGAGTGTGCTTCTTGATGCTTGTTCTGTGCACGGAAATGAGGTGTTGGGGAGAGTTGCGGCTGAGAGATTGGAAGCTTTGGAGCCGGGGAATGCGAGGAACTACTTGGGGTTGGCAAGGATTTATAATGAAGTTGGTAGAGTTGAGGAGGCGATAAGGGTTTTGGATTTGATGGAAGAGAGAGAATTGAGGAAGGATTCTGGATGCAGTTGGTTTGTTTGATGCAAAATTTTCTATAAAGGTGTGTTTCAACTCCTGCAGAGCTGCTGCAGTTCTCGCGATTACAGCGTTTACTGTTCTCTGCTAAGCTTCGACCATGAAAACTAGCCGTTCAATTTCTGCTGCAATCTGCCACATCACTGGGGGTTTGGATAGACTGGCCAATTTGGTGATTATTTCTTTAAGGTGCCATTGTATATCACACATATAAATATGGTATTTGAATATGTAGATTTTAAATTTTATTATTTGCTGGTGTATAACAAAATTTGAATAAGTTCTTAGACCCATAATGTTAAGGCAGGTTAACAAAAATCCGACGAACGGGAGCAGTGGTGAGACGAGCAAGACCAAAACGTATGAATGATGCCAAGCGCAGATAGCTTAAAAATACAATTGAAATTGAAAAAAATATTGTAGCGAGAAATATCAACAACAAGAATGCACAATTTTTTTTTAAAAAAATAGAAGTATAGAATGAAAGTTACTTTTAACAGCTACTAGTTCTTTAAAATAATTTCGATCTAACGTAGAAAGCACTGCATATAATATAATTTATCCTAGGCCTAGGGGTCAAAATATTGGACCGAGAGCTCTTCGAGTCAAACTAAATAAAATTCGAGTCACCAAATTCTAACAATACTAGATTTGAATGAGTACATATGATTTGGGATTAGCATGCTCTTTGGGAATCACTATTGCATAGTAATCCATGCTAGTAAATAAATCAAGATATGAGATTGTTGAATATTAGAGTTGTAAATATTTATCAAAGATATTTTTTGAAAAGAAGTTTAAAAGATGTTCCTTAAATTATGATATGACTTAAATTTTGTATTGACAATCAAGATCATAGTAGGAATTTCTAGATTAACAATCACAAAAGTAATTTCTCATTAACCTTGTGTGAGATTTTTGTTTTTTGTGGTATTATTGAGCTAAATGTCATTAAAGAAAATTTTATCCATCGAAGAAAATAAACTCTACGTTAGACTCATGAGAGCAACTGTGAAAAAGCTCTTCTAAGTTCTTCTATCATGACCTGCGACCCAAACGTCAAGGCATTGTCCACTTAGGCTCATCATGTAATAATCCTTTCGATTTTATCTCTAAAAAAGTGCACCCAAATCATATATTTTTGATGCGGGAGGGACACAAAGGACGGACTTACATTTATTTCCATTTCTCTAATCTGGTGGGCTCATGCACACGGGGAGCCCTATGATTGGACGTTGATTGGATGCCAAATAATTCAAAGTTTTGAACTTAAAAATTTTTCGAATAGTTGAGACTGCTATAATAGGATCCTAGCGGGTCAACTACAACTCTGGGTCACAATCCGTAGGCATCGCCTTGAAATATCCAAGGCGCTCTTTTGGTTGGGTGCTAAGTTTAGGTAGAGAAAGAGAAAATATTTAATTTTATAAAATTGATGAGAAAGAAATTTATTTTAATATTAGGATGTGTGTAGGATGTGAAATAAAGTTGATTTTTAAGATTGAATTTGTGTTGGATGTAAAATAAAATTATTATAATTTATAATAAATTTAAAATATTATTAAAATATAATTTTATTTAATGTTTGGTTAAGTAAATAAAATATAGTTTTGATTTAAATTTTAAATAAAAAGTATTTAGTTGTCAATGGTATTTAAATCCTCAAATTTGTTAGATTGGTCATGAAATTAATTTTGGATTAAATCCATTTTAGCTATTCATTTTCCATTACTGGGTGACATCATAATGTAGACCAAAATTGAAGTTTTGATTAGATCAAAATTTCAGAATAAATTTCATTAAGAATTTAATATATTAATTTAAAATTTAAGGGAATAATTCCTTAAACAAAACCTAGCCTATCTGTCATGGATGTTTATTTTTTATTTTATTTTATTTTTTATTTTTTTTATTTGTCATGGATGTTTTTAAGTTTGGAGGATAGTTTTTTTAATTTTATGAAATAAAATATATAATATAAAATAAAATTAATTAGTCATATTAAAAATTATATATGATATGAATTATGAAATAGAGTTAATTGATTTATTAAAAATTTATTTAATATTAAAATTTATGTTTAATGTGAATAGAATAATTTTTATAGGGTAAATTACATTTGAGTCTTTAAATTTAGGGTATAATAATACTTAAATTTATGTTTTCAAAATTTTAACATTTTAATTTTTATTTTTAAAATTTAACCTCTAAATTCTTTTCTAAAATTTTTATTATTCATTTTTTTAAAAAAATCGCAATTATATCTTCCCTTCTTGTTGTTGCCAANCTTTATTTCACATTCTAGACCAAAATATTCAAATCGAGTATTTTGATCTAAGATGTGAAATAAGTTTATATTTTTATTAAAAATTATTGAGTATGTGAAGTAAAATATTATTTTTTTAATTAAAATTTGTGTAGAATAATTAAAATAATTTATTTATTATTGTTATTGTTATTTTTTAAACTAGTGTTATTTTGGTCCTGTTTTGGTCCTCACGCCAAACAGGGCTTATTATACATTAAATTTAGGAAAAAAACTTAGGTTCGGAGAGCTCGCCACGTCACATTTTCATACCTGCTTGTTACAGGTATAAAAGAGCTTGTTATAGAGCTAAAACTGATTGTTATAGAAAGTGCTTGTTATAAAAGTGGTTGTTATAACAAGTATTTTTATACCTGTAATAAGCAATTATAAAAATATGACGCGGTGAGCTCTCCGAACCTAAACACTGCTCTAAATTTAGAGACTTGAGTCTAATTTACCCTTTATGTTAGAATTTAGAAATAAATAAGTGCGATTAATTGGTGGACCCGATAATTTAGGTTTACCCTACTGCTCAGGCCGGCTCGCCTGGTAACTCGGAGTTGGAGCGCGATGGAGAGAGAACTGGCAACCCTGGAGAAGGGGGCGCGTTGCTGCAGCTGGAACTACTGTGGGCAGCGCCTCGCCGTTGGCTACAATGACGGCTCCGTCGCCGTCCATGACTCCGGCGACTCTTCTTCAGCAACGTCCTTCACCCGCTCCTTCAAATGGTTGGTCAGTCCCCCTCTTTCTCTTCTTACGGCCACGCTATTTTATCCCGAGCCGAAGGCGGCCGAAGCTAATAAACCATTGTCCATTAGTTTCGCAGTTGAGAAATTTAAGGTTATTACCGGATGTATGATACAGATCTTCGTCAGTTTTTTGGTTGCTTGTAGTAATCACTGTCAGTAGAAAAGGGCTATCGCTGCTTTCTTTTTTTGCGTTACTCGGATCAGTACTTTACATCTGTTTTGGTATACCTTGGCTGATTGAAGCCTAATGGTTCATCGTAGACACTCTAAACATGTTTTTTGTTGCACTTTCTATAGGTACAACCTGGTGGCATTATGAATATTATCTGGATTCCGCCTGAATTTGGTGACGCTATTGCTTGTGTTTGTGTTGATGGAACTTTATCTGTATGGGAGGAAGTTGCTGAAGGTTTGCTATTCAAAATGCACATTCATCTCTTTCAATTTAGACTTATTCATTTGATATTTCTCCAATCAACTGCTAGAATCAAAATTTCTCCCCTTTTTTATGGTGTAGCCTAGGGGTTGCGTTCATCAAAATAAAGATGCAAAATAGTACATCAAGTAAGGTCCCTTGTGAGGATGTTACAAAAATTTGTGAGAAGTGGCATTTCTTGAAAATAAAACATGTACAAAATGGTTGTGTCATGCGGATCATATGACCTTGCTGCTTTGATTATATCTGTAATGGAGTAGTTGCCTTCAATTCAAAGTCCATGAGCTTCATCCATTCGTTGGCGTGCCAGCTTCAATGCCTTCCACGCTCTAGCTCTTTCCACCACCTCCACTGTCTGGGTGTGTAGATTTCAGCCCTAACACTTTCTTCAACTCTTGTTGCTCCGTTGTCTTTCATCGCTCCATGGAAGTTCACTTTAACCCAACATGCGGGTGGTGGATTCCAATAGGAAAAAGTGAGGTTACATGAGTCAAGGTGACTCATGGAATTCCAATTCCTTAAGTTGGAGGGAACTGAAATCTCTTGGGCAAAGGAAAACACTTGAGTAGCTATGACGTTGGCGATGAGTAGGACTTGCAATGAACCTTGTTGTTTGTGGCTTTGCAAATTTGGTACAATGCAGCTAGGAAGATTTTGATTTGTTAACATTTTGGGTTTTGTGTGGGCAACCTTTCACCTACAAAATAAAATGATCAAAAGGGTTAGTAGGTGATGTTCTCGCCGTCTTTGTTGGTATAGGGAACTTTGTGGCTTCTTCCAAGAAATCTATGATAAGGTTGTGTGGAGCAAGTGGCTGGTTTATATTATCTGCCAACCTAGTAAATTGGACAGTTCAATCCAGGTTGGGTCGTTCAGTGCCCGTGCTCTGTTGATCTGCATTCCCACTGGACCAGATGATCTGATTCGAACTAGCTCGTTTGGTTGGACTTGTATGCATTCCATTCCTTGAGATCGGACCGACCCTACTAGGCCAAGCGGTCCAATTTGGATCAAATTGTTTGATTGAAGTTATCTACTATCTGGCCCTTGAGATTGGACTATCAGAAGGGCTCCTAGACTACTGTTCTTCTTCCTTAGAATTTGGGCATGGGTGGCCCAGGAACTTGGCTTGTTTAGTTGGGTTCAGGTCAAACTCGGGTTTGACCCATCCTAATTTAAGTCACTCGAACCTAACTCAAAAAATAGTTTCGGGTCAATCCCTCGACCCGAACCTAACCAGGTTGGGTTTTGGTCTACCCAATATTCAAGCCATCATTACTCATTGTTGAGGTTTTTCGTTTAAAAGAAGAGCAAACTAATAAGTATAATATTTGTACTATATCTTGACTCTTAAATTTTTTGAATATTTTCTTTTAAAATTAATATCATAACAGCAAAAATAATTATCTTAATAGTAAATTAATAATGCATCACTCACCAATGACCAAAGTAATAAAATTAAAAAGTTTACATTGGTTCTTGAGACAAGTCAAATTTCTAATCTCAATATTTAACATAGCAAAACTAAAAACTTGAATAGCTAGATTCACTTTTAGTTTTCAGCATTCTTCAGTTCTTCTGCTGATTCCCTCTTGACATCTAAAGTTAAAGTGATTATGTTCTTTGTAAGCTTGTCCATTTTCAACTTTGTAAATTGTACAAAACAAATCAAAATATAAACAGTTAGGGTGTGTTTGTTTGTAAGGTTAAATTTAAGAAGGTTAAAATTAAATTTGGATAGAGATATTTTTTTATTGAAAGTTGTGAATGATGTGAAATAAAGTTAATTATTATGTTGGGATATGTGAGAGATGTGATATAAAGTTAGTTATTATGTTGGAATATGTGAGGGATGTAATATAAGTTAGTTATTATTTTAGTAATATGTGTAGGATGTGAAATAAATTTAATTTTTAATATTAAATTTAATGTGTGATGTGATATGCTTGGTTAAAATTAAACCAGGTTAATTTTAAATTCCTAGACAAACAAGGCCTTAGTATTAAAATGAGAGCCAATGGGTTCAACTTTTTTTCAAAATGTGAAGCAAATGTCTCAAAGTTGCTTTGATACATTGATTTTACTTCATAACAATGCCTTCAATGTGATCCTTTATAACGATCAATACTAGTTAGTCTACAAGTCCACTCCATTGTTTAGCCTTTAAACATAATTATCACAAGTTAATGTGAGACACTTTAAGGATAAAAAATCCATAATTGTACATTTTTTTCAGTTTATAAAATGACTTATAAAATTTTAAAATAAGTAGAATAAAAAGGCCATTGAACATGAAATTCTGAAATTCTAAACCAACTTCATAAAATTTGGGACTAATCAACACAACAGTTAATTTGGGACTAATCTGACGTGGACTGGAAGTAATCACTTTCCCGAGCTCATCATTGCCAGCCTTTTGGAGAAGTTAGTTCTATGGCTTTCTACATGAAGGGAAAGTGATTACTTCCAGTCTACATCAGACTCTATTTCCCTTGCCTCGCAAGGAATGTGCATAATCATTTCTTTGTCAACTTTGAGCTGGTTTTGTGGCCCAACAGCAACAAACCTTAATTCGTCTAAGCATGGTTTTATTCTTTAGTTTTGTACAATTTGTTCCAATTGCAAGCCCTACGGAAGGAGGAGGCAATTGGTTGATAAACAAGGTAAATATAAGCATTTAGATGGTTGGCTGGGGAATATTATTGTAGCATGATTATCAAGCAATATGCAATCACAGGGGTGTAAAAATGGTAATGCTTGGAGACACAACACAGAAGCAAACCAAACTTTGTCAACAAAAAAAAATTATAAGAGAATATGAGTCGTTCTCCACACTTAAAAAGAAATCATTTAAAGAAATGTTACTTTTTGATAAAGCATACTTTGAAAAGTCAATATGAAAAACATCGCCTAAATCTTTGTAGACCCAGAAAATTATTAGAAAATGGAAACTTCTCTTAGTAAATCTTCTTAGAAAACAGTGTTGGACGGTTAAATAGGTTAATTGGGTACATCTATGAACTCAAAGATATGAATAGATCAAAATTCTTACCTTATATATTTCTTGAGGTTAGTATCCATGAACTCAAATATAATATATAGAATTGACTGGCCTTTATTTTCACATGTTTAAAATCTAGCACCTGCAATTGATAATGAAAGTAAAAAAAAAATATCCAGATGTTATCCTTAACTTAAATGGCCTCCAAGTATTATGATTATATCAAAGAATAGATGTTTTATGAGGAAATTTATTTGAAATGCAGCTCAACAAGATTTTAGTTTTTTACGGACTTCTAATGGTCCAACTTGCAAACAGATTAATAATTGAATCAAAATTTTTATATTTCCTAGGAAATATCTGTTACTATTTGACTTTCAATCTCTGAGAAAATTCTTGTGTTGCCAATTGTTGCTTGATGTTCTACTGAAGCAGCTTTCTTTTCCGTGCATTGATGCTTTTGATTATAATTGTTTTATGACCTTTCACT
Source organism: Apostasia ramifera (assembly GCA_019297695.1). Classification (NCBI taxonomy): domain Eukaryota; kingdom Viridiplantae; phylum Streptophyta; class Magnoliopsida; order Asparagales; family Orchidaceae; genus Apostasia; species Apostasia ramifera. Next base: position 91,347 of record JAEMOT010003920.1, on the reverse strand, counting down.
AGCTACATATACATGGTGGCTTAACTAAGTGAATCACCTGCAAGAGTTTTAGAAGTTTGACCAACGGTTTTGCTTTATTTAATAATTAAAACAATCTCCATTTCTTTCTTTTGACCCACAACATTCTTAATTTATTGTAATGATGTTTCGTTTTCTTGATTAGATATTCAGTCTATGATGTGGAAGCAATGCAAAATCTTTGAAAGCAGGACTTCTCGAGTCCTTGAAGTACAGTTTGGTGTTTCTGCTACATCATTAAAAATGGTTAGCTTCTTCATTAGCTTTGCAGTTGTATTGTTACTTTTTTTAATCCAACTATTCTTGTTGTTGTTGTATGCTTGTGCTGAAAAATTATTGTTATTGCAATACTTTTTTAATCATTTTGTTGAGTTCGTGAAGGGAAATTCATTAACGATAGTTTGTAGGCTTGATATCCAATTAAGGCTGTTTTTTCACATTGTGAAGTATTTCTTTCCATCATATCCAAGTCATGACAACTACCTTGTTTAATCCACAGGTGACGTGCTTCAGGCAATTTTTATTTACATGCCTACAACATATAATTTTTAATGGAATTGTGAAATTCTTAGTGAGCTTAACAGTTGTATTGAAACCTACAAATGATGAATGAAGCTTACAAAATGAAAACAGCACATTTTGGAAATATTAGATGAATATCTTATTTTATTTTGTTACGTCTTGGGCACCTTACATGCTTGCATCTTTTGTCAGTTTTTTACCCCAATTTGTCTTTAAATTTAAATTTTTTTTTTTTCGATGATTGAGCTATGGTAAGAGAGTCTCGCACAGATTGCAACATTACATTGAAAGGAATAGGAACATAGAGAAGAGTTGCTAAGTTCTGTCTTATCTGTCTCCTCAATAAACTGACTAGTAATATATTTCTATTAGGTAGGTAGGTATGTATTTCTTATCTTTCTTTAACGGATGCACATTTTTGCAATATTAGATTAATATCTTATTTTATTTTGTTACTTCTTGGGCACCTTACATGCTTGTATCTTTTGTCAGTTTTCTCCCCCAATTTGTCTTCAAATTAAAAAAAAAATTATATTGGATGATCTTGCTTTGGTAAGAGAGTCTTGCACAGATGCTACATTACATTGAAAGGTCTAGGAACATAGAGAAGAGTTGCTAAGTTCTGTCTTATCTGTCTCCTCAATAAACTGACTAGCAATATATCTCTATTAGGTAGGTATGTGAGTACCCTACACTTGGTTATCTACCTTTTTTCCTCCTGTGATGTCCGTGCATGATAGTTGGGTGTTACTCTTTCTGTGCTGCTTAGGCCCTTTAATTTACTTGTTGAGCAATGAATGAACTGCAGTTTCTATAGGATAAATATGCTTTCTAGTTTTTGTTAAGTTGAAGTTTGAGTCTATTTTTCTTATTTTTTGTTAGGCTTAGTTTTCTGCTGCAAATGCTTTTGCCAAGTAGGTGTTCTATGTATTTGCTGATTCTTTGGAGCCATTTTACTAGGTTGCTGCTTATTCAGATGGCCATCTGAAGGTTTACGAGCTATTAAATCCATTGGAGTTGGACAAGTGGCAATTGCAGGTTTGGCTATGCATCTTTTTCACTGTTACCACTCAGTATGGAACACATTTTGAAACTCATATGGAACACATGACTTACATATACAATCATTTGTTGACTATGCTTTATTTTTGTGTGCTTCATAGTTTAAAATATTACACGTTCAAATTTTGTTCTGATCATACAACATCCATTAAATAATGACATTAGATTAATGTGATGTGATCTTGGAATAACTCATGCAATCCAATTGCATCTATTACTGTATTGAAACCTATATGGCAAGCGTCACATCCATTTGCACAAATTCGATAATTTTTTTTAATCAAATGAACTTGCATGTGCTGATGGACTTGGAGGATAGACAATTTGTGAGACTTAGGGTCCATTGGGTTTCATGGTTTTTCTGTGGTTAAATTTGTAATGTATTGGTAAAAGTGTATGTTGTGAAATAAAGCTTGTTTGCTATGTTAAAATTTATATATGATATGAAATATAGTTGATGGTTATATTTAAATATATGTAATATTTAAATTAAATTTTTTTTTATATTAAAATTTGTGTAGAATATAAAATAAAATTATTTTTAATAGTTGAGAATTTATGTTGGATTAGAGTCATTTTACTTTTTAGGCTAAGTACTAGATGGAATCTTAGTTATGTATATTCACTGACGATCATGAGTGGTACTTATCTTTTTGAGTTGATCTGCTTTAAGTATTGAGCCCGTATGGCTTTTGGTTTTGCTAAAGGCTGATCTCCTAACTCTCTTTGGAAGTGAGGAACCACTATAAGCCTAAATAATCAGTTGAGCTTTTTCTATTGATATTTTGTTCTCCATGTTACATATTTTCCTGTTGAAGGGTATCTTGTTCCTTTGCATTTGGATGATAATTGATGATTGTCCTGATTTTTTTGCAGGCAGAAATTCAGAATGTTATTGATTCTGTTTCAATATTCGGAAAACCAACGTGCATATCTGCTTCAATTGCATGGTGTCCTCGAAGAGATGAAAGCCAAAAGTTAAGCTTTGCATTGGGTTTTAACTCAGATCTCCCTCAATTCAATTCCTCCAAGGTCACTGTCATTCTGAAATGCATTTTGTGATTTACATAATTTAACAGAAGATAGGATGTAAGTAAGAAGGAATAACATCAATATGTGCACTATAAGACAGTACTCTGTGTATTTCATTTATACTCTGACATCATGCAGATGTTTAGATTTGCTAAGATCTCTATATATCATGCTATCTCTTTTATACAAAAAACAATTGATATTTAGTTTTGTAGACAATGGTCAGCCATGTCAGTGCAATGCTTGTCAATTAAGTAGAATATGCATTGTATGGCCATATTCTTTTCTTTTTTCTCCACATTATCGGTTTTACAATTGTTATATTCCATGCCCATGCCGCCCATGCCCATGCCCATGCGTGAAGTTGCTTTTGACATCTTGAGCAACCAGCGTGAAACTGTTTATAGTCGGACTTTCATGAAAAAGGTCGTTCATGAAACAATTTATAGTCTGATGATGATACAAGAAATGATGTTTTTTAGGCTTTCTGTGAAGTTTGAAGCTTGAATGACATCGTTAGGTCAGTGGAAAAACTAGTGATAATGTGCTGTGAATTATTGTTAATAAATTTCTTTCCTCTTCTGTTCTATTGTACTTGTACTTGCCAACTCCACTGAATTCGGTTCTTCTATACTTTATCTTCCGTTAATTAATGGCATAGCTGATGATATACATTACTTGAATGTGGTACACTAATGTTGATTCAGCTAGTCATCAACAGCTTTCTGTAATTTTGGTTTTACATATAGATTTTTGTTTTGTTATTAGTTATTCATATACTACTTATAAATTTATGCATGTTTGATTTTGGAAAATTGGTGCTAATTTCTTTTTTTTAATAAACAAATTTCTTGTTTACAAACATGTGTAGATTCTAGATTTATAAATAGGAAAATCTCCAACATGACAATTCTAATTTAGCTAGATAGTACAAAATAAAACTAATTTAAAATTAAATCCCTCAATTTTAACCAAGTTTAACTAATAGATAACTTTTAAATTCAAACTAATTGACATAAACTTGACCATAACAAGCTCCATATGTATCAGCACCAATATTTTACGAAGTTTTTTGTTACTTTTTGACCTTTGCATGATGTTTTTACCTTTTTAAAGGAGTTCTCCATTATACAGATTTGGGAGTTTGATGAGGCCCATCAAAGATGGCTTCCCGTTGCGGAGTTGGCTTCATCTGTGGACAGAGATGACAGAGTACATGCTGTAGCTTGGGCACCAAATATTGGCAGGTGATTTGAATTCTTTCCATTAATATATCTTGTTGCTTTATGAAACTATTCAGGGTGGACGATGATAGGAGTATTTATTTCTGTGTATATAAAAAGATTGCGTCTCAGGAACAAATTTCTTTTATTGCTTTCATTTACTCAAAAAAGTGTTTTTCTAATTGTTATACTTGATTTTAACAGACCTTACGAGGTCATAGCTGTTGCTACTTGCAAAGGAATCTCAATATGGCACATTGGGTTAAACTCTGAGTTTGATGGAAAACGCCCAACAGAAAAGATCACACTACTATCTGGCCATGATGGTGAGGTATGAAAATATCGTTTTCCATCTCTCTCTCTCTCTCTATGTACACAAACACATACATATTTTTGTTGATGTGCGATTTTGTCTACTCTGATGGATCTTGGCTTATCACAGCATTGAGTCTTCTCACAATGGCAAGAGATGTGAGGTTGTTTAGACGATGAAAGGAAATAAATGCAGAGAAGTGAAACTGGAACACGGGTCTGTTTATTTGTAAGGTTAAAATTAAACTTGGATAGAGATATTTTTTTATTGAAAATTGTGAATGACGTAAAATAAAGTTAGTTATTATGTTGGAATATGTGAGAGATGTGATATAAAATTAGTTATTATGTTGGGATATGTAAGAGATGTGATATAAGTTAGTTATTATTTTAGTAATGTGTGTAGGATGTGAAATAAAGTTAATTTTTAATATTAAATTTTAGGTGTGATGTGATATGCTTGGTTAAAATTAAACGAGGTTAATTTTTAACTTAAAAACAAACGGGGCTCTAAAGGGTTTACGTAGAAACCCATGAACTAGCCAGAAAATCACGATGGCTAGGAAGGCAACTTAAATGCAAGTCCACTATAACAGGAATGAATATAGAGCTTTGATTACTAGGTAACCTGTAGCTTTAGTACTTATGTCGTGTTCTGTTCCAGAGATAAGGAATTACATGATACTTATAGGACTAGGTTCTTTTTTGTTTTTGATGGTACTTATAGGACTAGGTTCTAACTGCTTAAATTGGGATAATTGTTTTGCTCCATGCAATGTTATATCATGGGGTTCACTTGCGCCTGCAGACGCTTGTGTCGCTCGCGCCTGCGGGGTCACAATCGTTTTTTCTTGCAAAGGCGCAATCGCTTGCCCCCGAAGCAAGGAGAATCTAATCAGTGTGCTTGAGTGGCACGTTACTCGAGATAGGCAACGAGCTATGCGGTGAAGAAAGTGACAGGTCATCTTACACGGGTTGGCAAGGCAGTGGGGTAATGGATGCGAGCGCTCATTTGTCAGTTGCTGGTGCAACGACATGGGCGTAGTTGTCGCACAATTGCGGACGTGCTGGGGTCCGGAGGGGAAACACTGCAATCTAGCATGGTGCGTGGACAAGTCGTGCATATGGGCTACACGATAGGATGGAAGAGAGGAAGGAAAGATGTGAGGCCATATATCAAAGGCCTTGTTTGGCGCAAGGACTAAAATCAGGACCAAAATGGTACTAGTTTATAAAACAACAATAATAATAATAAATAATTTTTTTAATTATTCTATAAAAAATATTATTTTACTTCACATACTTAACAATTTTAAATAAAAATATTAACTTTATTTCACATCCTACACCAAAATATTTGAATCGAGTATTTTGATCTAAGATGTGAAATAAAGTTAATATTTTTATTAAAAATTATTGAGTACGTGAAGTAAAATAAATTTTTTATATTAGAATTGATTAAAAAAAATTATTTATTTATTATTATTATTATTTTTTAAATTGGTACTATTTTGGTCCTAATTTTGGTCCTGATTTTGGTCCTCCCGCTAAATAGGGCCTTAATCACCTTTTCACAAACCTTTCTTGTGCTGTTTTCCCATGCTTAGAAGCCTTTGCTAGAAGTCATTGTCTCAATAATTTTTTTTCTTAGGACATTACTCGACGATTACTCCCCGCCCTCATCTGTTATGAGTCATCATAGGTCCAACTCAAACTACACTTTATTTTTAAAAGTCAGTTCTTAAATCTCTTTTCAATATCACATTTTAATGTTATTTAATTAAATTAATTAATCAGTATAATATTTTAAATGTAATATTCAATTCGTCAATGTATAGTATATTCATGAATAACAGAACAACATAATCATAAGCATGAATATGATCATATAAACATATAAAAAATCAGTATCAAAAAGCAAACATTCATATAAATCAAAATATTAAATAATTATCTTCAAATTTAATGTAAATGCAAGTTAAGTTAAATCAACTACCTCAATTTCCCTCCAAGAATTTTCTCTCAAAATATAAGCTTTTGAAAGCTTTGACGACCGTGATGTAAACTGTCATTTGTCATCTCTCTCTTGCTGCAGAGAATGTATTCCTAGTTTTCATCTTGGGATGTATGATGTGAGATACAATTTAGTTAAAAATATGTTTGATGTGAAAAAAAAGTGGAGTTTGATTTTGGATTTTGTTTAGAATTTGAAATATAGTTTGTGTTTGATACGACTTACCAGATTAATGATATAACCTTGGAAAATAAGCATTCCCTTAATGATTGTATAATAGATTTTTACTAAAATAATCATGAACATTTGTCAATTAATACCTCATGTAACTTTGGTAGATATTTCAACTGGAATGGGATATGAGTGGCATGACCTTGGCATCAACAGGAGATGATGGCATGGTTAGGCTGTGGCAATCTAACCTGAATGGAGTCTGGCATGAGCAGGCTTCTCTTGACTGCAATGGGGAGCAGTAATGTCAATAAAATGTAGTATGTTTTCTCTTTTTCATTAAAAAAATGTAGTATGTTTTCTCTTTTTCATTAAAAAAATGTAGTATGTTTTCTCTTTTTCATTAAAAAAATGTAGTATGTTTTCTCTTTTTCATTAAAAAAATGTAGTATGTTTTCCTTCCATTCTCTCTGCTTTTTTGTTTTTTGATGAATTACTTAGATAATTCATGCTCAGAAAGAACCATAGCACGTAGGAACTCTTTATGAAAAAATGTTGCTAGCCAGGAAATAAAATATTATTTTATTTTGTTAACTTGCCTAATCTCATGAAATGAATTCTGTTTGGTCGAGGAAAAAAAAAATAATTTAAAAAATATTTATAATTTTTTCTCAAAAATCACATAAATGTGAAAATGTGTTGATTATATTAAAAATTGTATTAAATACGAAATAAAATTTATTAATTTATTAATAAACTTTAAAAGTGTTCGTATGCAAGGAGGTTTTACTAAGAATTTTTCTATTATAATTGATTCACACTAAGGCCCCTGTTTGGCGCGAGGATCAAAACAGGATTAAAATGGTACTAATTTAAAANAAAATAAAAATATCAATTTTATTTCACATTCTAGATCAAAATATTTAAATCGAGTATTTTGATTTAAGATGTGAAATAAAGTTATATTTTTATTAAAAATTATTGAGTATGTGAAGTAAAATATTATATTTTATATTATTTGTGTAGAATAATTAAAATAATTTATTTATTATTATTTTTGTTATTTTTAAATTAGATCTCGCGCCAAACAGGGCCTAGATTTATTTTTAAGTTCGTATTTTTTTGTGTTTTGGTTATGAAAGTTTTGAGATAAAGTGTCTTGGCTCTGTTTGGCGTGAGGATCAAATCATGATTAAAATGATGCTAATTTTAAAAATAATAATAATAATAATAAATAATTTTTTTTAATTATTATACACAAATTTTAATATAAAGGAATGTTATTTTACTTTACATATTCAATAATTTTTTAATAAAAATATATATTTTATTTTACATTTTAAACTAAAATATTTGAATTGAGTATTTTAGTGTAAGATGTAAAATAAAGTTAATTTTTAATAAAAATGTATTCTTTTCGAAGATATTATTTTTATTGATAAAACTAAAGAGGGAGTCGAAGCGAAACTCGAGCTTTGGAGGAATATTTTAGAATTTAAAGGTGTTTGTCGTAATAGATTAAAAATTAAATATATGGAGCACACATTTAGTTAAAAAATAAGCATTTATATTAGTAATATGATAATTAGTGATTAAATTATTAAGAAGAGTGGACACTTTAGATATTTTTAATTAATTATATAAAATGATGGTGAAATAGATAATAATATTATGAACAAGATCTAAGCAAGATGTGAAAAATAGAAAAATATTTTTGACGTATTGTGTTATATAAATATAATAATAAATTAAGTATTATGTTAAAAGTTATAATGAATGTTATATAAAATCAATTTTTTATATTAAAATTTATATATTTTAAATAAAAAATATATATTTTTTAATAAAATAGTAGGCCATTTTAGTCATAATTATGATCTAGAGGGTCTTTAATCAAATATTGCCTTAAAATTCGATATACCTATTATATGAAAATTTAAATACATATTTACGGAAACGTCTCTCTTTTATGAAGCAAATTATTCATTAATATTTCACATCTTATCACTGTACTTGAAAACATTGTAGCATAATGGCATAATAAGTAATATTTTATTTTAAAAAATATTTCTTTTTTTATATTATTCCTGTGTTATCTTAGAAATAAAATAATATTTTTTGCAAAATATATAATATACACAGCTTATTAGTGTTTGTTTGTAAAGTTAAACTTAAATTATGATTTTTTTTAAATTAAAAATTACATATCGTATAAAATAAACTTAATTATTATATTAAATTATTTAAAAATGTAATATAAATTAATTATTATTTTGATATTCGTGGAAATATGAAATAAAATTTTTTATAAAACTTTTTTTATTAAATTAAATTTATTTTTAAATATATATAATATAAAATATAAATAAATTTTAATACCACCCAACAGAGTCACCACTTTCGTCATGCCTTCTTTTCTTTTCTTTATATATATATGAAAAATTAAATTAGTTAGTTTATCTTCTTCCTTCTCTTTCCTGAGTGCTCATAAATTTAAAATAAAGGTGAAATTGTCTTTTTTTGGCCAGGGCTTTTAAATGATTGTTACAACAAAACAATCTATTTGTAGATATTTTTATTTCATTTTGTTCGAAAGAAAAAAAAAATATTTTATTTTTTATGTTTAATAAAAAATTTTATTTTAATATTAAAAAGTGTGTAAAATATAAAATAAAATTAATTCTAATATTCGTATTTGTGTTAGATGTAAAATAAAATTGATTTTTATAGTTAAAATTTGTGTTGATAAAAAAAACCCTATAAATCAAACGAGCCCTAAAGGACCTGCTTTGATAATGTTAAGAATTTGATGGACTCAATTATTATATGCTAAAATAGAAAAAATTTTGTGCGATTCATCTAATAGTTTAAGGAGACTATCTCACACCACATTTGATTTTGACGTAGAATTATTGCTATGAATTTTATGCGATACTCAAAGTTGACATAAAACTCTCTTTATTTTAGACTGATTTGATCTTAACTTTTTTTAGGGTGTGTTTGGTTCAATACTATTTTAATGTCAATATTATTCAAATATCATTAGTATCCATCAATGGATATTTATTTAGTTCAATGTTATAATATTAGAAAATGTCAATGCTATTTAAATTATTTTTGTTTGGTTGAAAATTATTGATATTGTAATGACAAATTATGATATATTAAATATTATATATTAAAAATATTTCACTTATATCTCATAAATCAATGATTATATCTATAATTAATTTACATAATTTTTTAATTTTTCAAATTTTTTAATTTTTTTTAAATATTTCTAATCATAATTTCATACACAAATATAACTAAATAGTTATATTTATATCTATTTTAATAAGTTAATCAAAAATTTAAAAATAAAAATAAAATTTATAAATATTTCAATAAATAATAAATAGAATTTAAAATTTACAAAATATAATTATAAATCACATATTAGCTTTGCATAATAAAAGTCTAATTAACTATATACAAATTAATTCTATGTACAACTATTAACAATACAATATTAATAATATAAATTATGATTAGTTAATAAAAAAATAGCTAATCTATAAATCATTCGATAGTTCAATATGACAATAAAAGTATAACTACATATGCTAAACAAAAGATCCAATTATTCATACACAATTAGATACGATTAAACAAGTCAAATTAGTTCTTATGGATTGCATTGAATAACTAAAATGATGGACTTCGGCATAAAAAATCTCTAACAAACTTTGCTCTTGCAGGTTTTGACCTAATCATAAAAGAGGATGCGATTGTTAGGTCAGATGAGGCGAAATAATCAAAGCAATATTCAATTTCATTATCATTGATTCCATTAATTTTATGCAACTCCTGATAGATATTAGTCAGTAAGTTGTCATGATATCCATTTGTGTCGATAGCACTAAATAACTTTTGAAGGTCATTTGCAATCCGATTCATGCATTCTAACCTGGAGCTTCTATAAGCAATGTCTCGATGTCGCTTTTTAGTTCTTTCTTTTGTAGCAAAATGTGATGAGCCACCAATTTCATTATTATCTTCTTCAGTTGCAACATGAGAGCTTTCTTCCATATTAATATCCAGATCAAAAGAAGGAGCATCTGTTGAATTATCTTTCCCATGATCTTCCATACTAGCAAAACTTTGATTCAAGTCCCGAGCCCATCGACTAGTCGCATGTCCTTCACCACATACAGCTTCTAACCAATCATATTCCAGTATAGGAACATTAAGAAATCGACTAACTTTTTTGTGCACCTGTGTAGACAATAATTTTGAAATTAATCTAAACATAAATAAGTAAAATAATACATAAAATATATAAATTATTTTATTCAAGCAAATATTTTTATTACTTTATTATATTATAAAGCTTCAAGTTTATCCATTATCACTTTTTTTTATCTTCTTTCTAATTTATCCTAGAAAGTAATTTGACTTTTTGAATCATGTCTCACTTCTTTCTTTGACTTCTTAATTGTCAATTCACATATTCCGCACTAATATAGGGATTATTAAATATATCATTAAAGTGCTTCGTAATAAATATGTAAGCATTATATTTTCATTGTCCATTAACTTTATATGAATAATCAATGCTTATTTCAGCCATTATTTTCAACATCTCACGAATCTATAGTGAATCCCAAAGTAAGTAATTTCTTTCTCCCTTACTACTTGAAGGAATATCAACGTGTTTGCTTACAAGTTCTTAAACAAAATTTTAAAAAATCTCTCTATCTTGTTCCATATCTACTTATAACTGAAATATATAAGAATCATATTAACAATATAATATCAATAATGAAACAAGGAGGCATATTAAATAATAAAATGCATATTGGTATGCGCAAATAAGTCCATATGAATATCATCAAAAATTATTTCATCAAACTTACATATAGGTTTCATCAAACTTACATATAGGTGAGAACTCAAAAGTAAAAAAAGAACTTTTGGATTTCAATTCAAGCCATTTGAGCTTTGATGATAATTATGAAACTCATTTTGGTGATTTTTTGAGATAACTTCAAATCATACTATGAAGAGAAAATGTGAATGCGAATATTGGAAATGGTGTAAAAATGGATTTCAAGGAATAGCATAAGCAAATGAAAAGCATACATTCTGATAATCTCAAATAGTTCATATTATAAATTAGTTACAGATTAGTTGAGGAGGCATGTTGGCCCGACTTACATTCACTTAGTAGTGGACTAGAGAAGAACAAAGGAGAATCTGTGCTGGCATTGTATTTTTTTTTGGTAAAGGGTTCCATCCTAACTGTCTCGCCACATTGAGATACGTAATTTTTTTAAGGCGATTATAACAAAGATTTACAGAGATATACTAGACTACTATAATCTTCTTTTCTTCTTACATGTTATGCCAGAAAATACTTTCTGCAAATCAGGTTTGATGTGAGATAGAATAATTTATTCCTCCACTATCTGGTGCCACGATATCTTAATTAACCTGACATAATGATTTGCGCAATTAGTTAGCGCAATTAGTTAACGCAAGTATTTTCCTTATAGTGTGTTTTTGCTTACTATTAGACTTATTGAATATGGGATTTGGGGTGAAGTTGTTTCATTGTAGTTCAGATATCATATATTAGAATCCCGAAAATAACCTTTACACTAGAGGTAAGACTTCATACATCAAGCCTCTCCAGCTCCTAGGTAGATAATAATGTTGATGATGATTGTTAGATAATTTCCATCAGCAATGTTTCTTAAAATCTTTTTTATAATAAGTAAATTGTTAAGGGCGAGTTTTGGCGTAATGGTTAGATGATCTGACTTTGAGATCATGATTCCAATCACTTTAGCTATGCCAAAGTCATGTAATGCCGCATCCATCTCCTACATCCAATAATTCTAGTCTCATGACCTAAGGTATATCTTTTTTAATAAAATTTTTACATTTCTTTATGCCAACTTGTGTGTTTTTTATGAGTAATAACAAAGTTTTGACAAGGTATTTGCATTACCATCAAAACCACGCAAGCTATGAGCTATTGCTTTATACAACTCAAAAATCAACATAACTCAAATTTAACTTAATATTTATAAATATATTTTTATAATATATATTTATATATAACAAAAACTAATACAAAAGATTTTTTTTTTCAAAGAAATATATACATTTATATACATCAGTTTTAGTAACAATAATTAGGTATGACAATTTTAATATTTATAAAGTATTTTTATTTTCTAAAAATATTTTTTGTTTAGCACGAATAAATTCAAAATTCGAGTTAAACTCAATAATTAACTCAATTTAAATTAAACTCAATTTAAATTTAGGATTAATTATTTACAGTAAATTTATTATTTTAAATATTAAATATATCATAATTAAATTGTGAAGATAATTTTTATATATATTAGTATATGTGAAATATAATTTGTTAAATATAAATATGTAATATGAATAATAATAAGTATACTGTGGTCTGTGTGTGATGCTGGTAATTAAAAAACTACAATTTGAAATGCGAGCAAATAAATCGAACTCCACGGCTTTACAGCCGGGCCTGCGTTGGGAACGGGGATAAGAGTTGGCGGCAATAAAGATGAACCCTAGCTGCCGGCTTTACAGTTCGTCGTCCATCGCCTGTAAACCCTCGCTCTCCTCTCTGCCATCAACGATATTAATGTCTTGGATTGCGCCCAAGTTCCTCGGAACCATAGGAACATCGAGAGGCATTTGGCGCGGCTTCTCACAAATCAGCGGCAGTGGTAGATGCAAAAGGGCGGCCGGCGGCACTTCGAGCTTTAGTGTTCTGAATGGGCTTCTTCCTACAGACCCCTGTAGAGTAAGAAAAAATCATGATGTTCTCCTAGTTTAATGGTGTTCTCTTGAACACTAAGAAATCATAAATTCGGATTACACCACAATTTTTATGTAGAGTAAGAAAAATCATGATGTTCTGGAATGAATAAAAACAAATCTTAATTTCTCTTCTTCGAATTCTTGTCAAAGAAACTTTAACTTTTGAGTGATAGAAAACGTTAGTTCAAACATCAATTAAAATTGTAATATTGATTGAAATTTTAGTGACACTTCTTTTATGAAGAGTTACTTTGAAAATCTTTCTTCAATAAATCTTCTCAAATTCCTCATGGTCAATAAAGTCTGGTGTGTTCCCACTTTCTCTAAAAATGAGTCAATTCAAACCAAGACAAAATTCATCACTAAAGTTTTTTTTGATAGTAATCACTAAAGTTGATAAAAAAAATCCATCACTATTTCTAAATTTGGTAAAAAATTTTCTTTATTTAAGCTTAGTTTGATTGGGAGAAAAAATAATAATTAAAAAAAAATATTATTTTTTTTGAAAAATATGTATGATGTAAAATAAAGTGAATTAATTATGTTAAAAATTTGTTAAATGTGAAAAAAAATTAATTGATTGATTAAAAATTATATTGATATAAAATAAAATAATTATTTAATTAAATATAAATAATTTTTTAATTTTTTTAAATAAAATAAAATTTTTAATCTTGACCGTTTTAAAACTTGGTAAAATTTTGGTTTGCTTATGGCCCACCGGAAGTTTGTAACCACAATAACAATTACCACTAGAAATAAGAAACTGCTATTATAAAAAAAAAATAAGAAATTGCGTGATCGCCCAAAATTCTTACTCCGGAGACATAGTAACAGTTTACTGCACCAACTGGGCTTACTCGCAGTCGCCGGCGTAACCCTCAACTCCTGCAAACGGAAAGTCTGTGATATTCTGTGTCGGTCCTCAGATGGTTGTTTGCGGCTACCGCGGTCTTCCTCAAGGTTCATTTCCTTTGTCGCTGTTTACTGTGATTTTTTGTGTGTTGTTGGGGGCTTGCTAGGGTTTTTAATGGCGTCGGACAACGTGGTGGCGAAGAGGACGGGGGAGTCGGTGGTGACGACGATCGTAAACCTTGTGGAGGAGGCTAAACTCGCCAGGGAGGGTGTTAAGGCCAAAGGGCACGCTGTTCGTAGCATTTGCAAGTCGCTTGTAGCTGGAGGCGTCGCTTGTAGCTGGAGGCGTCGCTGGAGGAGTGTGAATTATGTTTCTTTTCGAGTTGTACTCTTTGTAATTCCCCTTTTAGCAGTGTACTGGTAATAATTTAATCTAAGAGAGCAACCTTGCTTCTTTTTTATTTGTTTAATCGGTTCATTGAACTGGTATCTCTTGACGATTGACTTCTATTTCATGTCGGCTTTAATCAACAAGCTCAACTTTTAGATCAATTAAGCCTCGGCTAATTTTAGGTCTATGAAGCTTTTAATCAGAAAAAACATGTTTGAGGGAAAAATGGTTTGACTGTTGATGTGAGCTTAGGTTCCATCAAAATTTTGAACTATGATTGGACTGTGCATGTATTTGTTTATGGTCCAGTCGTTTATGTTGATACGGTAACATGCAATTTTACTGTCTGGTGGACCTTATTTCTTAATGGTTAGTCACTAAATGTAATCTTGCAAACCATTTGTGCACATTTCTTGCCTGATACTCTTTGGTCGGGGTTTGTTATGTTGGTTTTAGTCATAATCATTCAACGATGAGTTCTATTGTCAGTTGTAGTAAAATGTGGAGACTATCATCCTATCTTCTCATCCATGTAGGACTGATTTAAATGAATCTTGTGAAAAATGATGACTACTTTCTCCTCCATCTTGAAATACTGCATATTCACATATATTTCTTATATTTATTTTTCCTTTGCTTGTGCAAGTATCTGTTTTATATTAAAAAGTTTGACATGATATTGCCTTCTAGTTGTTAAGAATACTTGCAGGTTACCCAACTTAAGCAGATACGATATGATTTAGAAATATGGTGGGAGTCTTTTTTCTAGTTTGGTAGTTCACCTTTTGTATCTAACTTTATTCATCACTTAGGTTATTGACTGACATAATCAATCCTTGGTGGTCCACTATTGAAACTTATTGTTATCTTTGTGATAGGTTGTTAAATTCTTGGTTACCAACTGACGTAAAAGCTTAAGCTTATAGGTTATGGTCTAAGAATAATGTGAGATTCTAACACTCCCCCTTAAGCGCAACCTAATTTGCTTTACAGCTTGGAGATCAACATTGGTATTTTTTAGACGTTATGCTATTGATAATTGGGGATTACTGGGGTTCGAACTTGAGACCTCTAGCTTTAGTGCTTTGTTAAATCTCTAGTTACTGACTAACCTAAAAGCTTAACCTGGCCTATTAATAATTTTAAATTCTAACATAGGCATTTGTGAATTCCGGCATGAATGGTGAATTTCTTTTCTTCTTTAGTTTGAAATAATATTAGTGATTACATATACACTGAAAATACATCTACCTTCTCCTATTGATTTTATTAGAGCCGAATAGTTTTTCTTCAGGAAATTTATACATTTTGTTGGCAACAAGTGATGCTAGAGAGGCAATATTCCTGAAACTAGATGTTCTAACGTGTAACTGTCATGCACATCACGGACTGTTGTTGCTCACTTGAGAGGTTAAAAATTTTAATTCAGATATCGTTTCCTTTATGTTTAGTATTATTTTACTTCCTTTTTGTGTTTGGTTTTTCAATTGACTGCTGTAAATAATTAACTTTTCCTCGTATCACTCTTCCTTGTTTTTTCTAATGCTTTCACTTCAATTAGTCCACTCAACTTATTCTTAAATGACCTAGAGCATTCAACATTTCAAAAAAAAATACTATTCAAAAAGTGACTAAAGCATTTCTAGGAAATTGTGATGGGAAGATGGTGCACTAATTAAATGATATTTGTTTAATTAATAACACTTATGTTTCTCGAGGAAATAGAGTTTTTTCATTTAGAGTTATTTCACTTGAGATAGGATATCATATGTTGTGTGCATTCGTACAATCAATGCACAACATGATCATAGCCTTATATGTGTATTTTGATAGAATCATTGTTAATGCAACAACTAGCTTTCCATCTACTAAGAAATACTTTCGTGATCATTAACACATTCATAGTAAATTGTATTTCTAATTTTGCACACCTAATCTTAATCAATTACGATGAGAATTTTAGATCACAGACATGGCGATGAATGAGATGCGAGGAGATACTTTCATTATCAATCATAGTTTCATTTTCTGCTTGCAATAGGCACTGAAAACACAGAGATAATGGCATATCGTGATTGATTACGATTTCTTATTTTTGCACTAATTTCTATGGGTATTTAATTATATTAGGTTTCAAACATAAATATGTATATATACGAAAATGATAATGTGGAATGTGATTCTCATTTCTCATTGGAATATGATTTTCATTTCACATAATACTAATATTTATCTAATTGTTGCACTATGAAACTAAGGCACGATATAGGAACACAGAACAAGACACGATACGACAAGATGACACGATTTTTCAAAACATAGGACACGGACACAGNATATATATATATATATATAACATAGAACAAACTTAAAATTTTAAATATAAATAACTTGTGAGTAACACTGAAGTCTCATAAAATAAAGATGAAAATTTGAGAACAAATGTCGTCGGCACTAAAGTGATTTGAGATATAAATTTAGGATTTACTTTGCAAAGTGAGTGAAAAAATAAGAGAAAATATAATTTTTCTTGCTGGAATAATCACAGTGAGCATGATAATAAGAAGAACAAAGCTCTAGGTGTTGAGGATAAGAGAAGGATAAATGTGAAGATAGAGTTCCAATTTTTTTGCGATTTGTTCACTTTTGTGAAGCTCAAGGGCAGCAAAGAAGGAAGAAATTTGATTTAGCTTGGTTAGCTTAAAATTTTTACTTATATTAGGTAAAATTTTAATAATAATAATAATAATAATAAGAGGTAGGTTTTTAATTTTATTAGATAAAATTTTAACAATAATAAAAATTTTAAATATTAATAAAAAGAATAAAGAAGAGGTAGATGTATTCATAAATTTTATTAGAAGTATAATATTAATATTAGATGTATCCAATTCTATTCTATATGTGTCCCATAAGTGTCCTATGTCTCAGAAATGTAGAAGTGTTTCAAAAGTGTTCTAAGTTGTCTTGAAGTATTTTCGTGTGTCTAAGAAGTGTCCTTTAAATTTTTTTAATATTATTTTATTAGGACACGCCACGTGGCATGTACGACGTGGTGCCCCCGCGTGTCTTTACGTGTCCTCGCATGTTTGTGTGGCCAACACGGACACTGTGTAGTTTTTTGAAGTGTCCATGCTTCATATTTGTTGCATAATGCCTATAATTATGGAAGTACTAATTAATTTATTTTTAAGTTAAAACTAATCGATAAACGTTTGAGTAGTTGTATGAGACCTATAATTATGAAAGTAGTTTTAATTTTGAAAATAAAAAATTTAGAATTTTGTTTAAAAAAATGAGAAATAAGAATCATATTCTCATGAGGAATAAGAATCACATTCCACATTAGTATTTTTTACGTGTATACATATACACATATATATATATATTGTATTTGTGTATAAAATATAATACTAATAAATACCCACAAAAATTAAAAAATTTCATCGCAAAAAATAAAGTCATGATTGATCATGATATGCTAGTCCATAATCAGAATTCCTAATTGTAATCGATTACGACTAAACGTGTAAAATGGAAATTATGATTTCCACAAAATCTACACAAGAATTTTAGAAATTTTCAAATTTGTATAATACAAAGCAGAAATATTACTTACCCATTAGGAATAACATATCATCTTATAATAAAAATCACAATGTAATACAAAGCAATAAATGATATTCAGTAATTAGGTGACATGAAAAAGCTTAACGCATAAAAAAATTCATATTGCATTACAAGATGTATAATGATATTCTATTCCACAAAGGGAGAATTTTTGTTATTTTCTTTTAAATTGCTCTGATAAATGATTGCTTAGCGTTGTTCTTTTGCCATTTGCCAAGTGTTAGATGATAATTGGTCCTACACAAATAGTAATTGTGCACTATATGCATCATAGGTTTCTATTTCACTTAGGTCATTTCATGCTAAGTTTTTTTTTTGATTAGTCATTCCATGCTAAGTTTAATTTCATATGGGTTTTGATTATTTTCTACAGTTTCCGTTGAAAAACTAAATATTTTCAACTCTCTCTTTCTATACCATGCTCTCTCTCTCTCTCTCTCTGTGGCTGCCCAAGGATGAGGTGGGACTTTCCTTCTTCTTTGGCAACTCTCTCTAGCAGCCAAGGGGGGGGGGGGGGGATTGTTCCCCTCCTTCAGCTACAGGAAGAGATATACAAGGGAGGGGTTGTTCTCGCTCTTTGAGCTGTTGGATGGAGGGAGAGGGCAAAGTGGTCCAGATTTTAGGGACCCGGGAGTATATTTCCTTTTGTTTATTTTACAGGTGTAAGCATTGTTTACTATCGCCCTTTATCCTCCACTCCAGGTCCCCAAAATAAGACTTTTCATATACTATATTGTTAAGCTAAAAAAATTGTTTGCTTTTGTGTAGGTCCCTATGTTGGTCTCAATTTTGCTGTCTATGAGTCTCTGAAGGAGTGGCTGGTCCAATCTAACACATTCAGACATGGTGAGAACCAAGAGTTGGGTGTGGTAACAAAGCTTGCGTGTGGAGCAGCTGCAGGAATGGTTGGCCAGACTGTAGCTTATCCTCTTGATGTCGTTCGGAGAAGAATGCAGATGGTGGGATGGAAGTATGCTGGTTCTGTTGTGACAGGTGACGGAAGGGTCAAAAGCCCGCTGTTTTACTCTGGAATGATTGATGCATTTAGAAAAACAGTTCGTCGCGAGGGCTTTGGAGCATTATACAAGGGCCTTGTTCCAAATTCAGCAAAGGTTCGTATCTCAATCCTGAACTATGATGCAACAGAATGCAGCAGTAATTACCAACCTATGCAAGTAGGGCTGGCATTATGTTGATTTTGAGCGAGTGGCGTCAAGGAAAAATTTTAGTTTTCGATTTTATTCAAGTTTTCTTTGAATTAATTCAATTTATTGATTTCAAGTCAATTTCAAATGGATCCAAGTCAAATTGCCAACCTTCTATCTTGAATTAAGTATGCAATATACATATTATAGATATTGCATTTATTACTTCTATTTGAATGATTGTGTAATGTGCCTATGATTATCAGGATTTCTTCCCATACACTTCACACATGTACCTAGACACAGAAAATATTTGATATACTTGCTTTAAAATTCAAACGCACATGCTTAAATACATCAAATCAATTTTGAATTGAATCACAAGTTGAATAAAATCTGAAAGTTTTCAAGGAAGCATCTAACCAGTATCTTTCATGATTTGTCATTCAGCTCAAATTGAATATTCTGTTTCAAATTGTATAATATTCAGCACCTTGGCTTTTCCTTATTCTCTTTTCTTGTGGTGTTTTGTTAAGATATTGCTCCCTTTGTGTGTTTCAGGTGGTGCCATCAATTGCCATAGCTTTCGTAATGTATGAGATTGTGAAGGATATTCTTGGTGTGGAAATGAGAATATCAGGTTGAGAAAGGAAGGGGTGTGGGGCAGTGCCATTTACTTGCAGTGATTGTCCCAAATTTCTTGGTGGATAATTAGACGCAATTGCGGGGGCTGTCAGTATACAAAAAGCTTTGCTCATGCCTCATCAACTGATAGGTCCACAGCTAGATTATATGAACTTTTTTGTTTCCAGATTGACCTGAATAATGACTAGTTGGCTATGGGGCATTAGTGAGAAGACATTTTCTAGTATCATGAATAAATCATTACTATTTTATTTAACTATTGAGAATTGTTTAATGTCAATGATGTGATTGCTGGTGCTTACATCTGCTATCTTGAAGTTGTGCTATTTTATGGTCTTTAATCTCTCTCTGGAAACGTATTGTTTTCTGTACTACAGGCCTGGAAATTAGCTTTCTATGCGCTAAATTTCAAATCTGCACTCATTGTGTGTAAATATTGCTCCAAATCTTAATGGTTTTGCCTTAGTTAAGGTACAGCTCCAGTTAGCTAGTAAGTGCGAAATTTTGTCCATCTTCATGCTAATGTTGAAGCACCATGCACGTAATTTGAACTGTATTGATGATCTCACTGATTCACAAATAATTTTAGAGTTCAGATGGAATGCTATGTTATGCGTGACCCCTATCAAGACTCGATTTTGCAGCAAAATATTATGTCATTATATGTACGGTTCTGTAAGTGTCATTCTTTTATACTGTTTTTTGAGAAATTATACTTGGGTTCCTGTGGTATAATACCTTTTTCATGTTGGTCCACTTCTTTTCTAATTACTTCTATTGGGTCTCTTGCCACAGTTTTATTCAACAATCTGGTTCCTGAGGTTATAAATTATGTTTCACTTGAGCCCTTGATGGAAACATTAATTTTCCACTGTTGATGTAGAAAATGTGTAGATAAGTGATTTTCATTTATATCTACAGCATCATGTGACCCATGCCTGTCTTCTACTACACCAGCCACCTGATCAGGCCATTTCTCTCCCTATAATTTTTGGATTCGAGCACCATAATGGTAGGGTTTTCTAGAACCGCTCATAGCACGGTGCATCAACATGTGAGATATACATATCGATATTGTATACATGACTTGATATCATTGTATTCTTGATCGATTTGTTGTTTTCTAGATATGGATTTTATTGACCATCCAATGAGATTGAGGTTGCTTTTGAATAGTTTCCTGATCTTTTTTAAGATCAAATCCTATGATTTTCTTGAATTTTCTACATTTACATTTATGACGTGTATATCTATTGCATATTACTTTGTATGCATAAAAATGAACTTCTTGCTATTCATGCATTCATTTAAGTTCTGCATGGGTTTAGGATTTCCTTTCTCTTTGCATTGGGTCTAATTTAAAGCGGTAGAATTTAGAATCGTGTATATTTTCCTGCATGCATTTTGCACCTAGTCTTTCGCCGAGAGAGGGAAGGAAGGAGGGGGAGAGATTTTTCTTTTTTCTACATTGTGTCTAATTAAAGCCGTATAATTTAGAATCATACATGTTTTTCTACATGCATTTTGATTTTGCATCTTGTCTTTCACCGACCTTGCCTCACAAGGGAGGGAGGGAGGGAGAGGTTCTTGCAGAGTAATTTGTATCTCATGGAATTATTCACCAAAGTTCCTATCTAGAAATACCACAACAAAATGGTGCATTGTAAAGAAAAAGCAGCCTTCTTTTGGAGGCTGCTAAAGCTCTTACGTCTATAATGCATGTTCCAAAGTATTTACATAAAGAAGCTGTGTTTAATTAATAGCTTCGTATCCTATAAATCAAATGCTCTCTAACTAAACCAATTTCTATGCCACTCAAAACGTTTCTGTTGTTTTGAAAAGTTTCTTTCTTGCCTCCCAAAATATTTGAGTGTAGCATTTGTTCACATTCATGGCCAACATCAAACATAATTTGAACATAAAGCAGCTGAATGTGTCTTCATAGAATGCTCACATACTCTTTGATCCTTAGATGTGTTTTATTTCAATGAATGTTAGATTCCATGAGTCTCAATCATATTTTCCCAAGCCTCCCCTTCATGGAGAAAGTGTAGGTGAAGATGCGTCTTGGGAGTTCCAAATTAATAATAAATTTAGGAAAATTTGCTATTTACTTTATTTGTTTTCACTTTCAGCTTTCGTATTTTGGGTAGATTATTTATTTTCTTGTTAAGGGGCCTGCGGACCTCATAGATAATAAGTCCTCAGTACTTACCTATATTATTGATTGTAATATGCATTCAGAGAATAATTGATTTTGATGCATTCATCATAATATGATGACATCAAAATAATGCATGGCTTCTTTTTTTGTTGCAAACAGTAGTGTTACAATTATGTGTGCATATTGAAAATCAACCAAGAACATTTTCATAATGAAACACACGGTGAAAAACAGAAATAATTATGCATTTACAGATGATCAAAGTAACTGTGAAGACAAAACACTCACCAATCGATGAATTATCACAGTTTCTTCTGTTTCTTATACTGCCAAGTACTCTGCTATGGAGTGGTTGTGTCGCTGCCATTTCACTATCCTATCTTCATTGGGCTTCCCACAAGAACCCATTAAAAAACTCTCACAAAAGCTCGCAAGTACAATGACCTGTATGGTTCATAATACGGCTGAAGCTTTTCCTATGTCAACGGCTGCACAGTATCTCTGTTCTCTTTTTCTGCCGATTCCCTGAGATGAGCAAGAATGAAGAATTTGCAGTTATTTTTATAGTTGTAAACCTGCATTTCTCTCTAATATGCAGATCACTATATGTCATTGCATTGTTCATTAGCCAAGTAACAACTACATTGAGTTTACCATCAAAAAAAAGAAAAAACATTGAGTTCACTGGAACTAGTTCAGCATAACTTCTTGCTAAACAACTGGTGGGGACACGGCGACATCGGACCATCGGTTTATTCCAGGTAAAGTCTACATTCGACGTCCGAGATCTCACCACGTAGCGTCGATCTGGATGGAGGATTGATATCCGCAGATTTGGCAGCATGTACGATTGGTGGTTGATCATTAGATTGAAAATCCCCATTTAAATCAATTTATTAATTTGAATGAGAATATTCTAATTTTTGTTCTGATTTCGTTTATTTACTTTTTTTTTAGACATTCATATTTGGCATATTTGTAATTCTTTTTATTCCCGCATTTATTTCTGTATTTTGAATTTCAAATGTAATAGACCTATATAAAGGCATGGACTAATGTTATTTGACTTGATCTTGGAATGATATCATTTTGAGTTTGAATATTGTGTGTTATATCCCGGTGAAAGGAAAGGTTGGGCTTTGAGCGAAAATCTCTAAATACCTTAAAAAAAATTAAGATATTTTCTCCATTTTTTTCACATTTTAAACAACTATTTCAGCTCAATAAAATTCAAGGCCCTTGGTGTAATTTTCTGCCCTAAATTCCAATTTATCAGTTTTTTTCTTCTCCCCTACGGCTCGGGACGGTCGACGCTGTCATAGCTTCCCTTCGCCTCCGTCGCCCGCCTCGCCCTCCACCCAAGTCGGTCAGCCGACCACCGGCGAGCGCAGGCGACGCTGTCGCCGCATCTCCGGACGCTCCAGCGCCAGCAGCAGCCCTCATCGAACCCGAGCGCCGGCTCCACCTCCGCCCAGTCGGCCCGCCGGCCACCCGGTGACGCCGGCGACCCCGACGCCGAAGCTCCCGTCGCTCCGCTCCACTGTCGGCTGCACTCCTCACCGATCGCCGTCTTGGCTCACACGCCCGAACTGAGATCCGCTCGAGCAGAGCCGAGAGCCACGCTCGCTCCGATCGCCTGCCTCCGCCTTCACTTCCAGGTGATCCACCGGCCACCGGCGTTTGTCGGCGACCTTCGCTGCCGTCCATCCCCGACCACCCAGCTCCACCGCCTTCGTCCTGCTGTTCTGCAGCCCGGCAAACTCCTCACTGCCTCCCCCGTTCGTCCACCTCGGCACCATCGGCTTTGGTCGCTTTGACTCGTCCCTGTGGTAATGGAATCTCGACTTGAGGTAAATTTGATCATCAACCGGATATTTCGAATATCTTGCGAGATTTTGTAGTGACGTCTGCTATTGGGACTGTTTGATTTGCTCACTTGTGTGACCTGACATTACTGTGTGATTAAATTGCTGTTGGGTAATACTACATTGTGAGGACATTGTGAGGATACCTATATTACTGCGTATTCTGACTCTGATTTGTTGAAATATAATTGCCCTAAATCATTTGGTAAATTTACTAGATATTATTTGGGCTTGTTTTTAAATTTTTGGAAACGATTTACTTTTCGAACTTGTGATTTCTTAATTATTACATAACTACCATCAATAATATTCCTGGATACATTTTATGTTCATCTGTTAAATTATTTACTGATCTTTAAATAGGATTACATCACGTATATTGTCCGCATCAACAACTCTACTGAATATTCCTTTACTAAAAAGAGGGGAAAATTATTCAACAATGGCCTCTTAAGTTTGAGTTTGTTGATGCCATTCTAGTTTATATCTTTATTTCCTTGTGAAGTAGGTTGACCGAACACAATTAGAGGTAGCAAGAGAATAATATAGTATGCAAATGATAGATGACCTTTCTTACCAATTTGCTTGTTGCTAAGGAGCTTCTTTGCCTCCACCTTCCTCACCGCTGTCTTCGAATGGCCATTGGATGTAGTAGCATTGGAGGTTAATGTAGCAAATGTTGATCTAGCTGAGCTAGAACTTGAAGATGTCACTGAAGTAGACAATGAATCTTCCTCAATCTGGGCTTGAAACCCTTTCTCCTCCGCGTTAATGGACACATCCCTGCTGGAATCAGAGCTCTTTTCCTTAATATTAATGGAGGTTCTCTCCCTCTCAATCACCCTAAAAGCATACATCTCAAAGGGGATCCCTGAGACTTGCACTCCTCTTCTCTGCCAGTTCTCAAACTTCCTGAAAAAGTATAATTCCACCTCAAAATAATCTAATGGCGTGGAAGGAAGTTCAGTTTCGGCATTCTGATCGAGATTCATGATCAGAAATCGTTTGATATAGCGGAGAACTCTACAAATGGATGAGAAGTTTGGTCGTTGATTTAGGTCTGATTGCCAGCATCTCTTAATCAAATTGATGAGATACTTGGGCAATGAGATGGGGAACAGGGGCCTCTCTCCAGATTTAATGTTTCTGCTCATCTTCTCCCCTTGCAGATGGATATCCTCAAATGGGGTTTTACCAGTAAGAAGCTGGAAGCATATCATGGCGAAGCTATACACATCTGCCTTCTCTGAGAACTTCCTTCCATCACCTGCCTCCGTCTGCTCTTGATCTGAAAGAACCTCCGGTGCATACCATATCCACAAGTTTCCCCCGGCTTCGGAATTCACCGGAGTCCTTGTATTATTCGCGGAACACCGTCGTTCCAGGCCGGCAACTTTCACTGTCACGTAGCCACTGCCTTCAGGCGATGCAGTTCTTGTCTTCACAAAAATGTTTGAAGGATTTAGTTCACCATGATAGATCTTGTGTGAGTGCAGATACTCCATTCCGCGGGCAATCTGAAGCATTATGTCGACAGCTGCAGGGAGCCGGAAGGTAACTCTTCTCTTCGTGCAGCAAACCTCCTTGATGTAGCTCGAAAGATCTTTGCTCGTGAGCTCCATGACCATGAAGCTCTCCTTCTTGTCATCGTCGGAGAACAAGTACATGTAGTTCATAATATTGGGGTGAGAGATGGATGAGAGAAGAGAGATCTCCGGCATCAGCTGTTGAGGATCGGAGAAAACGTGCTTGAGGGCGAAGCTTTCCCCCATCCACTGAATCTCCTTCAGATTGCTGCCATAGTTGAGGCGCCGCCGGACCTGGTAGTCCGGCGAACCCACCAGCGTGGAGCTGGGGAGTATCTTCGCCGTCGCCGATGTCAAGAGCTCGGCGAGACGGTTCTCCTGCTTGCTTAGCGGCTTCGATGCCGTCGAGCTTCTCAGCTCGGCGATGGTCTCCGAGAGAATCCACCTATCCTCCTTCGCCGCCGTGCTCATCTTCCGGCAGAGGTCGGTGGAAGCAAGGTAGAGCTTACCGAACTTGTGCTGGAAGAGCGACGGCTCCATCCACTCCCTGTCGTACTTCTTGGAGAAGACAGAGCGTTTCCTTTGAGTCGTTTCTAGGTCTTCGCCGGAGATATCGCCGGCCATCTCGATGGCCTCTATGACGACGGGGATGCACCAGAGGAGATTGTGGAGGTGGAGTTCAAGGCAGTCGGCAGAGCGGCTGAGGGCAAGCTTCCTCCCCCACCAGTCCTTCGGCTCCAGGCACTGGCGAATATACTGCTCGCCATCGCGGAAGATGCGATGGAGCTCCTTGAGCGGGTTCTCCAGGGTCTTCCACTTGGTGTTCTTCTCCTCGATCCGCAGATGCTGCCGTATTTCATCGCCGACGGCCATGAACGCCGCCTCCATGGCATCCACGAGGAGGAAACACTGCCTCGGGTTGATCCGTATGTCATCGCGGAACACCATCAGCGCCCGGATACTCCCCAGAACTTCTCCGACATGGCGGAATTGCTCCATCCCCAAAATCCCAATCAGAACAGTTGGGGGGAATCTTCCAATTTTGGGGAAATCGACGATCTCTGAATTCTTATTAAATCCAGATCAAGATTTTTGCCTCGGATCCTTCACCGCCGGCGATTCTTCTCATGATCTAGAAGAAGAAGAAGAGAAGATACAAGAATTTCTTGATCTAGGGATGCTTTGTTATCTAGGAAGAAACGCCGGCGAGGGCACGATTTGGACGAAGTGGTTGGAATTTCGGAAAGATTAGTTTTTTTTTATTTTATTTTATCAGTGGCGACACTTCCCGCGAACTTGTTATATGAGATTCCCGAAATGCCCCTCCCCTGAACTGCTAACCTAACGGCTCAACGGTTAGAGGTGGGGGGCCCACTACGTGGCACGAAAACAGCATGGCCGAATTTTGATTAGGGTTGGCATTTATATGACCCGATTCTTGAATCCGACCGAAATCCGACCCACAAATTTTCAGTATGAATTATAAATTTTAACTCATTTATTAAATGGGTCAGATTCGGGTTGGGGATAATCTGATTGGATAGGATTCGGGTTGGACATTTATCAAAAAATATTTTATAAACGGGTTGGGTCAACCTGTCAATTCTATTCATTTATTAATTGGATCGAGTTTGGGTCATTTATTAATCGGGTTGAGTTTGGGTCATTTATTAATCGGAACCCGACTCATTTATTAATGAATGGATCGGGTTCGGGTTGAGACTATTCAAGTTGGGTCGGATTTAGGTTCGACCCGAACCCGACCCACCGACCCATTTTGCCACCCTAATTTTGATGACAGAGTATATGGGAAATATTTTGTAGCCACAATCAATGATCTCATTCAATAATACTTGAAATCTTTTGATCATTTTATACTTTGTTTGGCACGAGGATCAAAACAGGACT
>JAEMOT010003920.1:39659-63921 GCA_019297695.1 Apostasia ramifera | reverse complement strand
TGTGTAGAATGATTTAAAAAATTTATTTATTATTATTATTATTTTTTAAATTAGTACTATTTTAGTTCTGTTTTAGTCCTGTTTTGGTCCTCGCGCCAAACAGGACCAGGTATGTGGCATTACACATATGAGAATTGACAATATATGTTTGTTGATGAAGGAGATTGAGAAGATTGGGAAGTAACATAGAATCAATTGCTAAGAACTAGGGGTGGCAATATATGATCCGATCCGTAAATCCGACCCGAATCCGACCCGCAAATTTTGGGTATGGGTCATGAATTTTGATCCATTTATTAAACGGGTCGGGTAGGGTTCGGGTTGGGCATTTATCAAAAAATACTCTATAAATGGGTCGGGTCGATCCGCCAACCCGACCCATTTATTAATCGGATCGGGTTCGGGTCATGGATTTTGACTCATTTAATAGTCGGGTCGGATTCGGGTTGAGACTATTCGGGTCGGGTCGGATTCGGGTTCGACCCGAACCCGACCCGCCAACCCATTTTGCCACCCTACTAAGAACTGTATGGGACATAAGTACTATGCTACATGATCAAATTTTTATATTTATCATATTTAGTGACTTTTCTTTCGATGTTGCGCTTTGACCATGATAATTAAATTTTTTTCGTATCTAGGGACGTTAAAAATATCTGAAACTCAAAATTAACTGGGAACTCGTTCGATTTTTGAATCGACTCAAAATTAGTCCGAAAATTTTGAATCGAATCATGAGTTATAGACTTTGGCTCAAAATTCGAGCAAATTTCGAGTTAGTCCTAACTCGATCGAAATATAATTTAGCTAGTGGTTTAGTGGTAGAAATGAGGAGATTTAAGATTTATTTTCCTGAATTTTAGGGATCAAATCCTCTTGAATACATAATATTTTTATATTTTTTTACAATTACGAACCGATTCGATTCATGATTCAAGCTGGCTCAAAATGACTCGATTTCGAGCCGAGCTGGCTTGAATTATATCTCATTTCGATCCTGAATTGATTTGGAGCCGAGCTAAACTCGAAATTTTCAATTTCGAATTGCTTTTGACTCACTCGAAATTGGATCGATAACAACCCTAATCGTATCTGCATGATTTATTATTAGAATTGTATAGTAGATTTATTTTTTATATGACATTTTTTACTTTGTCAAATACATGCCATTCAAAAACTAAATCAAGAAAAATAAAGAAATACACGTATTAATACGTCACATAACAAATAAATCTAACGTTTTATTCTAATAATACATTATGCATTTGCAATAATTTATCCAAAAATTGATATGTAGTGGGCCCTTTTGCTAATGAGGTTTGACTTTTGGGTGGAAGAAATTGGATGATTTTTTAAACATAAATATTTTAATTAATTAATTAATAATATAAATATAAAAAAAAAAAAATTAATAAAAGAGCATGTTTCGGATAACGTTAGCTGCCATTAAATTAAGAAATCGCCCAGCGGACAGACGACTCTGGGCGATTTCTTTTTTTTTTAATAAAATGACTTCAACTTTATTCTCGATTTATTTTATGTCACTCATTCTCTGTTTTATATTAATTATAACAATATTAACTAGTTAAAGTTTTAATGATTTATAAAAATATTTATATTTAAAAATTTAACTTAAAAATTAATATTAAATTTTATTATAATATTTATATATAAATACTTATTAAACTCTTAATTTTTTATTTTATAATCTTTTTTTATGTGAGAATGATTTAAGTGATAACAACTAGAGATTATTCTAAAATAAATTAATATTATAAGAGATTTATTAATTGATTAAAGTTTTAATTATAATATTAATTTTATAATCATATTATTATTTTTTCATAATTATATATTATTTTAAAATAAATTCACCTATAACGAATAATTATAAATTTTTATTAATTAGTTAAAATTTCTCATAAATCACCGCATTTTTAGACCCATGAACCTATTCTCCAGCCTATTCCCAAATTGATTGGATTTCTCGAGACTTCTGTTAAGCACTTTTTTTGTTTATAAGTATTTTAACTGAACTAAAATAAAAATTTCATTAGTTTAGAAATTTAAAATTTATAGTTAAATTTTAGGAATAATATGTATATGTAATAATAAATTTGAGTTAATTTTTCATATATTATTTTTAAATTTAGAATAATTTCATATTGCTATTACATAAATTATTCACTTAAAAAATATTATAAAATAAAAGAGAAGGAAAGTTTGATAAGTATTTAAATATAAATATTATGATAAAATTTAATATTATTTTTTAAGTTAAATTTTTAAGTATAAATATTTTTATAAATCATTAAAAATTTAACTAGTTAATATTCCGTTATATTAGATAAAGTTATTTAAAAATAATATATGATTATGAAAAATTAATAATATTATTATAAAAATAATATTATAATTAATACTAACAGGAATCGGTAAACATAGAGTAAAGTTGAGGTCATCTTCTTAAAAAAAAAAATTTTAAAAAAAGAGAAGTCGCACAGCATACGGAAGACTTCTTTTTTAACAGAAATCGCCGTCCACCAGACGACTTTTTAATTTAACTGCAGCAATTAACGTAATCCAAAATATGCTCTTTTTGTTATTTTTTTTTAATTATATTTATATTTTTAATTAATTAATTAAAAATACCTAAATTTAAAAAATCATCAAGAAATTGAGATCCCTTTAGAAAATCCTAGAAACTAGACAGTTTGATTAAAAAGATTTAAATTTGCATGAAGATTAGAGATCGACGATCGATCTAAAGTTAAATAAAAATTTTGAATCGAATTAAAGTCAACTCAATTCAAGTGTACTGACTAATGAGCCAATTTTGTGACTTGAGATTTTCATCAATTTAATCTCAAGTTTATGTAAGATTGGATTGAACCTACTTGAAATTAGACGGATCAAAAAAAAAATAAGGTATTATTCGTATATATTTATATATTGATTTTTTATGATAATTATGGTATAATTATATATTTTAATATTATTATTATATTGAAGTTAGTTGACGACTAATGAACTATTAAATTTAATGTGCATAAGTTTAATAATTTATTGCTAATTTGATGTTCTGGACAAACATTAAAGTAAAAGAAGCTTGAGAAGTGAAATCAATTTTGAAGTGTTTGAGTGATCAAGATTAATAAATAAGCCTCGAAGATCAAAAAGAGCTTAATTGAAAATTAAATTTATTATTTATAATTTTATCTTAATCAAATCATTATAAGATTGTCTTTTAAGAGCTAGAAAATATGTGGATTATTGCTTAAGCACTTAGAAAATTATTAAATATTAGTTAGATTGAGTTTAGATTAATTAAAAATGAGTTTGGACTAACTTATGTAAAAATTAGTGAATACAACTGTTGATTGATTTCATGATCGATCAAGTAATTGATTGAGAAACCTATGATCTTTTGGATTATAATAATCTAATTGAAATAAGCTTTTTGAAAATTTTCTTATTTAATCGATCACTTAATTGTTCAAAGACAAAGTACAATTTGACTGATTAGTCTTGTGATCGATCAACTGATAGATCAAAAAATCTCTGATCGATTAAAATTATCTGTAAAAAATCTCTGATCGATCAACTGTTCATTTTTTAATGACTATTTACTTGATCAATCAATGCAGTTTTCGGGAAGTTTTTATTAGCTATTTATGACTTTTTTAATATAAATGGTTAAGGAACTTTAGAGTATGTTAATGATATTTTAAATTATTATTTGAATCTCTCTTGTTGAAAATTAATTTTCTTGTGAGTGAGTAATTAAAAATTAATTAAAGATCAATTAAAAAGTGATAAGATCAAGATGCTTATTTGATAATTCCCTTTCTCTGTGCTCTTTATATTTATTGTATATTATTGAATTAATATGGGTTTTATTATTTTTCTCATTTGATTAGTTAGAGGAGGCCTTTAATTGAGGTGATTAGAGAAAGTACTAAGTGGATCATTCATACTAGATGTGAAGATGTTCCCTTGAGTGAAAAGGAAAAGCGTCTAATTATTTCCCTAAGTGAAGAGGAGAGCCTCGGTCTCATTTGGTTCGAGGCAAGTTTTTTACCCAACACAAATTTTAATTATAAAAATCAATTTTATTTCACATCCAACATAAATATTAATATTAGAATTGAAAGTATTTCATATTTTACACACTTTCTAATATTAAGATAAATTTTTCTCCCATTAAACTGAAAAAATAAAATAATTTTTTTCCTTTATCCAAAGAAAAAGTTTGAACCAAACGAGACCCCAGTGTAGAAGACATATTGGATTTGCTTAATATTTCTGTTAAAAAGTATTTTTAGTAGGTAATTAGTAAGTTTGCCTTTTGATGATGATGTAGATACCGTAAAATATCGAACTATGTTAAATTTTTGTATTCTTGATGTATATGATCTTATTTGTTGTTCATTTTTTTTATCGCTTTAATACTTATATTATATATCATATTATTAATTTGTTTTTGAGTTAATTATATTATGGTTATAGTAAATTAAATTTTAATTATGGTCTATTTATCTCTTTCTAGATCTATACCTAGATTCTATATTCAGTATCAAGGCTTAGGTCTTTCAAGTTTGATTTAATCACCTAAAAAGTTAGAATGACGTTTAAAGATCAAGAAAGTCAATCCACTCATAAACTATCGCTATTTGATAACTTAGATTTTTTTTTTATTATAAGATAAGAACGACAACTTCATCCAAACTATTTAATATAATAATGAGTTTCAAGAAATGTTTTTAATATCTTAAAAATAAAATTGTACATATTTCGGATGAGAAAGGGTGATCCAAAGTTCTAAATAGGCGAAACTATCTCTCAACATGAATTATGCAATTTTAAATAACAATGCTTAAAAGTTTTAGATAATGTCGGATATCATAAGAATTTAGAAATAGTTGAAGGATTCAAGAGCAGACGGATCATATATAATATAATATAATTCATACAATATAACGATGCCGAATAGAGCGCACGAATAGAATTCTATTTGAGTTTGTTGAGTCCTGCCACAAGCCAGGATTGAATCAAAACGAATTGACTCGATCCCCATGTTAATCATACCGATTTTTAAAAAATCATCAACAAACTAAAATAGCTCCATCGGAAAAAAAAAAAAAAAAGGAAAACAGCTAAAATAGCAACAATGGCTGCCAATGATATTTGATTTTTCCAGTGACATGTGATTTTTGTTTTATATCTGATCATAGATATATCTATTAAATCATTTCACTCAAATACGACTTAGAATTTTTTTTTAATTAAAACGACTTAGAAATATTGAAAATAAAACATATGAATCTTAAGCCATATTTGACACGAGAATCAAAATCAAAACAAAAATGATACTCATTTAAAAATAAAAATAATAATAATAATAATAAATAATTTTTTTAATTATTTTACATAAATTTTAATATAAAAAATATTATTTTATTTTACACACTTAATAATTTTTAATAAAAATATTAATTTTATTTCACATTCTAAATCAATGAGTATTTTGATCTAGGATGTGAAAAAAAAATGATATTTTTATTAAAAAATTTTGTATGCGTGAAATAAATATTTTTTTTTATATTAGAATTTATGTAAAATAATTAAAAAATTATTATTTTTTATTATTATTATTTTTTAAACTAGTACTATTTTGATCCTCACGCCAAACAGGCCCTTAATTTATGGTATTAACAAAAGTAAATCTTTGATCTAGCTTTTAATCAATTGAATTTAGAATTCAAATGGAAATTTGCATATTTAATTTGAGCGAAAAATAAATTGAAGTCATTTCTAAATGAATGCGTTTGATTATGTGTATTTGAGACAAGTTAATTAAATTTATTCACAATTAAATTTATTTTTGTGTTGATTTAATCTAAATTAACTGTCTATGTCCATCCCTGCTTCCTACATTTATTTATAAAATTAGTGTCATCATAACCTAAATTATTTTAATTAATTATTATTTAGATTTCATGATGGCCTTGTAGGCAATTTTTTTTTAAGTCACTTTTTTATTATGATATTAATAAGTTTCCTTAAATACAATTGAATTTGTGCATAAAACTTTAAAAACCACAGATATATTATAACATCCCGAAAATTTAGATTTTGATGTGTATTATAAATTAAAATTGTATGTATAAATTTGGGTGATAAATGATATTTACGATATTTTGGCATAAAAAAATATAGTAGAAATTTTGGGTGATACCTTTGATTTATTTGATCTCCAAAAATGACCAAGAAAGAATGATAAAAGAAATATTAGATGTAAAAATATTTTTTGTAAGATTTAGTATTTATTTAAAAATATTAAGAAAAATATTAGAAAATTATTTTCTTGATTTAAATTTGAATTTATTTAATATCTCATAATTTATTTGGAAATTTATTGATTTAAAATTGTCATGAGATATTTATCAAAATTGGAGATAATTAAGAGATATGGTTATAGGTTAAAGGATGATTTGTTATTATTATTTAAAATTTGAATTTATGAGATTTAATTGTCCCTTAATTTTAGCCTTAGAAGAAATACCAGATTTACCCTTAGAATGAGTTATTAGAGGAAATAATATTTCCCTCCTTTCACATATCGATTCATTTCTCTCCCGATTCGTAACCGCCGGCCCTAGCCCCCTTTTGGCCGAAAATGAAAGGGGAAAGAGAGAAAAAGAAAAGAGAGAGGAGAGGGAGAGAAAGGACAAGAAAGAATTAGAGATCCGAGGCATCACAATATTTCTTCATCGAATCAGCAATCACGAAAGATGGATTTCAAAGATTTGGATGAAAAGACGAGAAGAATAGGAGGAAGAAAAAGGAGATATTTTCATGATTTCTTGAGGTAGGAGATTTCTCTAACTTTTAGGACTTAAATTAATCAAAGATAAGAATTCGCATAATTTGATTTATAATAGTTTGACAAGAATTGAATAAATTTAATATTTAATTATTTGTGAAATTTTATTTTATTGCATTGCTAATATTCATATTTATGGCTGTAAATTTCATTTATGGGGTTAAAATATCTTATTAGAGAAATTTGTTTAGATATACACACGATTCTATATTGCTCGAATATTTCTATTTTGGATCTGCGAATTGTAGCATCAGTTTGGGGTATCAAATGATCTAGTATGTTAATGAAAATCGGTGATGAGTTAGATCTTGAAGTTACCTACAACTTTTGTGAAGGAAATTTTGATTAATTCTGAATACAAAGTATGATTTCGGTGTCATTAGTAAAATCTGACAGAAATTCAGATTTTCTAACCGAGCTTAGTTCATAGGAGATTTGGTATATCAAATGAATTCGGATTGACATGAAATTTTATATGAAGATAGAGGACACATTATATTACAACTTTTATATAGAAATCTTCCTTTAAAAAGTTCATTTTGAATGAGATTTTGCTGGAAGAACTTTACATAAAAATCTGTATTTGAAGAGTTTATTATCACATGTGAATTAAATGGAGATTTTTTAAGTTAAATGATTGTTATTAAATGTGAATTTGAAGATTATTTGATTATTTATCATATTTATATAGTGTTCTTATTAATTAGCCTAAAAATATATATTTTATTATTAGAAGTCCAAACAATTGAGTTACTTTGGCAAAGATATTAGTTATTATATTTAGAAGAATTGGACTTATGAAATCGATTTTAAATGCTATGAGATATTTATGATTGATGATTTAATTAATTTTTGATAATTTAGAGTTTAAAACTTAAGCTAAATAGATTTATTGATAGATATCAGAATAGTGATGATATTTTTATAATCATAGAGTATAAATGTAAAATTTGGAATTGATCATGATTCAATTTGATTTATTTTAATATGAGACTTAAATTTGGATTATAGTTATATTATTAGATCTACTCATACTCTTATCAAACTTTGATTGAGGTTTCACAAATTATATGTGAAGAATTAATGATCTTTATTAATTTAGATTAAAATATTTTTAAAGATATCATGATTATTTTTATTGGTGATTACTGGATTACTATATAAATTTGATTGAAATAGGAGAGATGACTTAAAATTAAATTATCGAGATTATGATGTACAAGGTGGATTGTTAAAGTTTAATAATGTATAGTGCATATAAATTATTATGAATTAATTGTTGATTGTTTATTTTTTCAATAAAGTGATAAATATATAATATAATGATATGCCTCTTTTCCTCGATTGTGACATCTACGGGAGGACAAGTGTACGGACTTGTCGTCACATTCGATGTGAATATATTGACTTGCGTTTGTGACACCTACGGGAGGACAAGTGTACGGACTTGTCGTCACATTCAAAGATATAATATGATATTTAAGCAAGTGTATGAGCTTGCTATGTGACTAAATTTATAATCAAGATTTTAAAGGCGATAATGGATTAAATGTGATTTCTGTGGGATTACGCACCTGCCTTAGCTCGAGCATATGATATATATAGGCGCGACGACGTCCATTGCCATTTTAGGCTAGGGGGTGAAAACTCCCAAAACTGATTGAGGACCTCACATTTTTGCCATTATGGGCTATTGCCTACGGGGCTAGGGGATGACGATCCCTAAATATGTAAAAGGCAGCTGAGGCGTAGTACGAGAAATCACTGGCCCAAAAGAGTAAAATAAATTAATTAAAAGAGAACTTATTCGTTAATTATATTTTTATATTTGTTCTGTTATCATGTGTACGTTATAATTATTATGTGCACTTGTTTATGTTTAGTATTCGTATTGTGCTAATTATCTATCATGCGTTTATACTGTTCAATTGTTCATAAGAAACTCATGATATACATGCTCATTTATTTGATAGAATTCATGTTATAAATTCTTATTTGATATCTTCTGTTATACAATTTAACTAAGCATAATTATCAGTCATTGCTATCATGCTATTTATTCATTTGATATAAGTTCACGAATGTTGTTGTGTATGCATATAATAATTCTCTTAAATCTCAAAATAATAAATTTGTGATCATGAAATCTTATTAATATTTTATGTAGCCCATAGCTAGTTGATATCTCCTACTGAGTCCTATTGGTGGACTGACGCCGTTTTCGGCACTATTTTTACAGGTTTAGCACAAGCATAAGAGGCATGGGTGAGAGACAATTAGAAGATTATTTTAGATTATTTGTGTTCAGGATTTTATAATTATTTATGGTGTAATGTACTAATTGTATATTAAGATATAGTGAATTTATTTGAGGATAAAAAAAAAAGAAATTGGGTAACGGTCGAGGTAAAAGCCGAGGTCGTTACATATATACCTTCATAAATCTTAATAAAAAGCATTTTAGATCACTACAATATTATCTAAAAATAACAAAAATAATAATATTACCAATGAGCATATTTATTTATGAAAATGAAGCAATTGCGCACTAACTTTATAAAAAATTAAAAAATTAAATTAAATTTATTATTATTATTTTAATATAAAAAATTTATTTTATTTATATCTTATATTATCTTTAATACACCAATCAACTCTATTTCAAACAAAGTTTTGAAAACTGGATCGGCTTCAGAATAGGTAGACTGAAAGGTTCAAAGTTCAATGGTCGAACCGAGGTCGAACCGGGGTCGAGTAAAAATTAAAAAAACTAATAAAATATAATATAAACATAGTTAAGATATATATTATTCACATATCAACACAATAATTAGACATAAAATAAATATTTAATAATTAAATTTAATAAATAATATCTTATGTCAATAACCTAAAAAATAATTTCAAGCAAATCAAAATAACAATAACCCAACAAAATATTCGCAAATCAAAAATTGAGTATAATATTTAGCATATCATTAAAAGATCTAAATAAATAGTATGCTTTGTTAATATTAAAATGCTAAATTATTTCATCATTTTATATCACTAAAATACTAAAATACTAAATCATTCCAAGAGGATGGAGGCTGGAGAGAAGAGTGCGAGGTAAGGGGAATCGCGAGTTCGTGATTGCGGTAGAGGCCGCAGAACGAAGGCTGAGTTAGGGACTTAGGATTTAGGAAAGTTTTTTTTTTAATCTTAAACTCAACCGGTCTAACCGTACCAGTTCACCGGTTGATCGATTGAATCGCGGTTTAGACCGGTTCTAGCCGGTTTTAAGCGGATCCGATTATAAAACTAAATCGGACCGATTGGCTGACCGGTTCACGGCCGGTCCGGTTTTTAAAACCTTGATTTCAAATACTATGTAATTTTGAACATAACTAACTAATTTTATTTTTTCATCGTACATATATCTCAAAATAACTTCATAATATTTATAATACGACTAAATTAGTATATTTGTCAAATAGACTTTATTTAACCTATGAACTATAAGACATTAAATCTTGATTTAAGAATTAATCTTTAAATTTCATATTTTTATTACCAATCATAAATACTCAAATTAAAGACATTACCATGTAATATGAGCTTATATATAAATGCTCAAAAAATATTTGTCTTCAATAAAAAATTATTAAGAGAGCATTTAATTCAATATTTTCTTGAATATTATATTATATTATTTAAAGATTATATTTAAAAAATAATAATTTTATTTATGTATATTATTAAATTAAATAATTTTTTTTTTAAAAATAATACTTAACCAAATGTCATGTTAATTTTTTCAGTGAAATATAACATATATGAATTTTAAATTATTATTAATATCTTTCTCCCTCATCTAAATTTGATTAATGAATGCCATTATGCATGTTTGACCCTGCATTAATACTTCCACACATTTGTCTTCAGTACTACATCATGCATGCTGGCAGTATGGCATCTGTGTGGTGCCATATGGAGCAAGGATAATAAAGAATTATAGTTTCTTTAGTCTGTTAATTTAATAATAATAATAATAATAATAATAATAATAATAATAATAAACCTTTTGTTTTTTTAGTTATCTTTTAAAATAGGAAATAGAATGTGAGAACAAAATGATGAACAAAAATAGAACATAAAAACCTACAAATTATGCGGTCATTCCTTCGATGTATAATTAAATTCTTTTTTTTTTTCTCATGGTATTCTCCTAGCTTAGTGGAGAGGAACTTGTCTGAGAACCAGAGATCAATTTCAGATTCAAATCACATTATTATCATAATTTTTAAATGAATACAAAAAATTATGATAATAAGAAATGAAATAAAAAAAAATTCATTTTTCTCTTATTCAGTAATATCTTCGATGCATGAAAAATGCTTCCGCAACATTCAAACTTTTAATTGCATCTAGAGATTGATGCAAAGCTCCCCCTTACAAGGTGTGCAATGATCACTTATTCTCTTTTATTATAAAGAAGGAATCGTTACATGAATGGGTTATAGGTGAGGGTGTTAATATGGATCGAAGATCGAAAATCAATTGAAAATTGAATCGATTTTAGATCGAATTGAAATTGAGTCGATCTAAATGAGCCGACTAACGAGTCAAAAGTTCGTTTCGGTAATAAAATTTTGAGCCGGGGTAGGCTCAGCTCGATCCAGCTCGAAATTGGCTCAAATTAAAATATATTTTATATTATAATACGTATATATATAATATATTAAATTTATAATATATATATATATATATATATATTATAAATCAAGCCGATCTCGAGTCGGATCGAGTAGAGCTTACCCGGCTTGAGATCGGCTTAAATAAAAAAAGAGATTTGATTCATTTTCGAGCCGGCTCGAAGTCAAACCCAATCGAGCTCGAGTCGATCGAAATATAATTAATCCGATTTCGAACCGGTATTGCTCGAAATCGGATCGGTAACAACCCTAGTTATAGGAGCATTCTTGTGATTAGGGGTGAGAGTTTGGCTCGAAGATTGATACTCACTAGATATTCGGATAAAAATTTAGCTCGAATTGCTCTCAACTCGAGTTTATTGAGCTGAGCTATGAGCTATGGTTAGATCAGATCATTTATTACTTATATATAAGTATGAGTTAGTTGTTGTAAGAATATCATTTAAGTAATCTTATGGGTATAATTAATATAATTATATATCCTAGCTGAGTTAATTTTTTTAAAAAATTCAATTCTCAGAGAGTTTGTGTTGGCTTGATTATGGCTCGAGTAAATTTGAAGTTGAAATGCATTGGCTCGAACTCAAATCGAATTGCAATGGACTTAGTTTAAGCTATGCGCACCTCGACTCAAACTCGAATCATTTTCGCTCCAACTTGTGTAGCAGTACTAAGGACTACAAGAACAGTTTAAAATAGTGAATGAACAAATTAATGCAAGAAAAAGTTGTGGCACGCGTTCAATTTTTTTTTACAAATTTACAAAAGAAAATGGTATGATTTTGTTAATTACTTGATACATGATGAAGCCCAAGTGATCCTTCTAGAAATACGACAGCTTGAGATTTATTGCATTTATAATATGAAATGTAATTTCACTGAGATATCAAGTCAGAAAGTTTTTTTTTTTCTTGTGGAAAATATTTTCTTTATTTGCTCATAAATATTATAATTTTTTGGAATAATTACATTCAGGTCCTTAAATTTAACACTTAATAACACACAAATCTAAGTTTTTAAAAATAACATTAGGGTCCCTGAGTTTTAATAAATTATCAAATGAGTCTTTTTCTTATTTTTTATTATTAATTTTTTTTAAAATTACCATTATACCCTAGGCCGCCTCTATCTCTCCTCCCGATCCCTGCGCATAGGAGATGCCGTGCGGCCGCTGACAGGGTCTGGTGGCCGTGTGGCATGTGTGACCCACCGGCGTCCGGCAGGTTGCGCAGCCTTGCACGTGCGCGGGGATCGGGAGGAGAGAGAGAGACCGCCTCCCTCTCTCCTCCCGAACNAGGCGGCCGTGCGGCGTCGCCCGTGCGCAGCGATCGGGAGAAGAAAGAGAGGCGGCCTGAGGGGATAATGGTAATTTTAAAAAATTTTAATAATAAAACATTAAAAAAAGAATCCATGTGATAATTTATTAAAACTCAGTGTCTCTGATATTATAATTTTAAAAATATGAATTTGTGTATTATTAAGTATTAAATTCAGGAACTTGAGTGTAATTATTCTTAATTTTTCTTATTCAACTTAAAAATTATAATGGTGCGGTTCAAATATAAAAACTCTTAATATTCAAATAAACTCATTCACTACTAAACTAGTAAAATATTGATGCACGTGAGAATGATCCAAATAGTTTTCAATAACTACAAGAAAATTCATAATTTTTAAAAATCTTTTATTTGGGAGGAGCCCCAAAATACATCAAACTCATTTTGAAATCATCATCAGTCATTTTTAATATTTATTTTATATTATACATAAATTTTAATATTATAAAATAATATGATTTTATTTGATTGGAAGATATATTTAGATAAGGAAAGAGAATATATTTTATTTTATAGAGTTGATGAAAAAAAAAATTATTTTAATATTAAGAGGTAAGTAGGATGTGAAATAAAATTAATTTTAAAGTTAAAATTTATATTAGATGTAAAATAAAGTTGATTTTTAAGATTAAAATTTGTGTTGGATGTGAAATAAAATTATTAGAATTTATAATAAATTTAAAATATTATTATTATATTTTTTTGTCAATATAACGTATGAAGGACAAGCACCGACAAAGCTAATGTTGGAGCTTCAATTAAAGAACACATATCAAGCACATTATTGGGGTTAGGGCTAATGCCAAGTTTGAGCAAATTTGTCTCAACTTAAATTAAAAAATTTTGGATTCAAATAAAATTTGATTCAAGTTAACTAAAACTTAATCGATTTTAAATCAAATTTTAAGTTGAATCGAGTTTAATTTTTATTCTTGTTTGAT
This sequence comes from Apostasia ramifera, assembly GCA_019297695.1. Classification (NCBI taxonomy): domain Eukaryota; kingdom Viridiplantae; phylum Streptophyta; class Magnoliopsida; order Asparagales; family Orchidaceae; genus Apostasia; species Apostasia ramifera. The sequence goes on along the minus strand of JAEMOT010003920.1, from coordinate 50,063 downwards.
GATTTAAAAATTCATTTTATATATAATATTATACATATATATATATATATATATATATATATATATATATATATATTATATTTATTCTTTTAATATATGCCTGAAACCTCTTCAATATATATTTTATGTATCATATTTTAAAATGCATATAAAATACTTAAATGCATATAATTATATAGATATAGAGTTGATTATAAGTTAAATCGATTTTTTTTCAAGAAGCTAACTTTGTGTCATTAGGAAATCGAATCTAGCTGAAACGAGTAAAATACGAGCGAGTTTTTAATCGAGTTTCTAGTTTTAATTTTTTGGGTATTTTACTCACCCCTAGGCGCAGTAATTTGAAGATCTTTCAAATATAGTTTCCACAACAGCTTCCAAGAGATTCAAGGCAGTGGCGGAGCTGAGATCTCAAAATAGGGGCCAAATAAATTATTTATAATAATATTATAATAACTTAAAAATTATTTAAATTATAAAATAATAAAAAATTTAAAATTCTTACTATCATAAAACTAACATATATAAATAATTTTGTATAAACTTTAATTATATGTGAATTGTGATAATTAATTTATATATTTCTTTTTTATTATTAATAATTTTTATTAAAATACATTTTTATCTTATTATTTTAAATATTTTTCTAAGAAGTTAAGATTAGAATTTAAATTATATTTTATTTAAAATGAAAGATTTTAATTTAAGAGTTCTGTTGTATAACTCAAATAACTAACTAATAAAATAGCTAATCATAAATTAATTTTAATACATTAAATTATTCAATAAATTAAGTGTTAATCTATTAAATAATTTAATGAATTAAAAATCTAAATTATGATCAGTAAATTGATTATTTATTAAAAATATATAATAATTTCTTAATTTAAATATAAAATACGTAAATAAATTTTTTAAATTGAATGAATTCTCACCAACATAAAGTCTATTTATATGTTGAATAATTTATGAAAAATTAAAATTATAAATTATCTAAATAATTTATTAATTTTTTTTTTAATTTATTATTATAATTTATGATATGATATTTATTACATGAAACTCAGGACTGAAATTAAAAAAAATAGCTTAGGTGTTGTAATTTAAAAAAAAAAAATCTTGCACTCCCTGATTTCCATGTGGCTCTGTCACTGATTCAAGGTACATTTTCTCCTCATATGACCGAGTGCATGTCAACTAAAACGGTTAGACTTGCTCCTCAAAGTTGGATATTAGAGTTCAATTATTGAGCCAGATGCGATGAATATTATTTATAATATATTTTTCTAAATAATATAACATAACATCAAGATAATATTGAACTAAATGCCCCCTAAGTTGATTCTAATGGCGTCAATCTCTGTACCCACTCTATGGCGTCTGCTGACATGGTGGCACATCACTTAGGTAGACTCTATAATTTTTTCATTAAATTTGAGATGGACAATATAAATATTCATTTTTATAAATTAAATAAGTAATAAAGTTAATTTTAAGAAGAGATACGATAATGAAATACTTAAAGATCTCATCCATAAATGATGTAGGACCCTTGATATTAGTACTATATATATATATAAGAAAGATTTCTTATTGTGAATTTAATATTTTACTTAATGTTCTTTAAAGATGAAGGGATATTTATTTATGGTAATTAATTAAATTAAAGTTAATTTTTAATATTTAAAATAATATTAGTTTATCTTTGGATGTCTCTAGGTTGCAAATCAAACTTTTCAATAAAAAAAATCAAAATTAATTTTTATTATTAAATTTATGTATAATATAAAATAAATAAAAAAAAGATTACCCAGTCATAAAAGATTAATGGTAATTTGTTTGTTAATCTTAAATTTTTTTAAAATTTTTCATAATTTTTTAGATTAACAAATAATTTTTTTTTCTTTTTATTTGATCGTAACAAACCGAAACTTACCCAGATTCAGAGTATCTACAAAGATGTCTACCGGAATACTGGACAGTTATTGCCAATGTAAATTATTTCTGAGTCCCCTTAAAACAGTGGTTTTACATCTTGATTTATTTTCTTTTTGATCATTTAATTGAAAAACACAAATTTTTTAATGCAAGTTTCGAAATTCGGAGAGATATTAAATTGAATTTAGCCGAATAGGAATCATGTGAAATGATAATAAATATTTGTCAATAAAAAAAGAAATGATAATAAATAATAGATCAGTGAAAGATTCTTCTAACATGGGACCAGGGTGTAATTTACTAAATTTTAAATGTGATTTTTTGGGGTCCACCAATCCCTAGCTGCCGCGCAAATAAATTTCCGAATTCTCGGCAAGCGGTAGCCCAAAAAGGATCGTCATTAGCTGCCGATTTTAATGGAAATTAGCCTCGCTACTTGAAGAGAACGCGCAAGGTCCGGAGCCGGAGGCTATGCTGTTAGGGTAGAAAAGAGGCCTTTTGTCTTCCCTTTGCCCTAATTTGCTTCCTTCTTTCTCTATCTTCTCTTCCATTGCGGCCTGATCGAATCGAATCGAGGGGAGATGGGCCGGGAAGGGCGAAAGGCGGCGGCGGAGGCGGCTGCGAAGTCCGATCAGGAGAACTCGATCGACAACTGGCTACCTATCACCTCGTCGCGAAATGCCAAGTGGTGGTACTCGGCCTTCCACAATGTCACCGCCATGGTCGGCGCCGGAGTCCTCAGCTTGCCCTACGCCATGTCGCACCTCGGATGGTAACCATGCTTTCAGATTTCTTTTAACTTTATTTGATTACTGCTTAGGTTTTTTCGCTCAATGTTTTGTTAAATTTATTTTTTTAGGTGTAAAAGAGCAATTTTATTAGTTTGCATGTAACATGGAATAAATTTAATGCATGAGATGTAAATTAAAGTTGATATTTTTATTGAAAATATGTGTAAAATGTAGCATAAAGTTATTTTTTAAATATATGTAACTTGTATTAACTGTGAAATAAAAACTATTGTGTTAGAGTTTGTGTTATATGTGAAATTGTTGTGAAAGATAGTTTAGATTTCTTCTATCTTGAAATAGAAAAGGCCTTCATTAGTTTTAGTTTATTAATTTTATTTGTTCCATGCATTTTATGGCTAATGGGTGAACTTTATGGCTTTTCTCATATGAAGATTTAGATTTTTTTTTTATTTACTATGAGCATAATCTTTAGGGTAAATTGCAATTAGGTTCCTATTGTTTGATCATATGTGCAAGTAAGTCCTTTTTTTTGAAAATTGCTCAAATTGGTCTATTAGTTTTAGATAATGTGCAATTAGGTCCAAAATTTAGATTTGATAATAAAAATAATTATGAAATGACATTTTTACCCTTAAAATTTTCTCTTAAAATTTTCTCTCTCTCTCTTGTGCGTGGTGGCGGGAGCAAAGCCGCGGCGGCGGGAGTGTCTCCTCGCGGATGTCTCTGAGTACACGATTCACTGCTGCCGCAAGCAGCCGAACACGGTGTGGCTCTTCCCTGACCCGGTCGGGCCGTACATCATGATGGTGCACTTGGCCTCGGACATGACCCCCTCAACCCTCGACTCCACGAACCTCCGATAGAAACCCTTAAGCTCTTCCTTCTCCGAGAGGGAGATGCCGTCGAGAGTGAAGTTCCTTTGGCCGTTGTCGGTGCGGACGCGGACGGATCGGCCGTCACCGGAGACCTTAAGAGCTGATGAGCACGAGGGCTTCTCCTTGCTGTCGGGGTGGTCGCGGAACCTCCCGACGACCTCGACCGGGTGCTCCGCTGGGTTGTTTCTTTCACCTAGAGAGGAGAGAGGGAGAGAAAATGTTAACGGTAAAAATGTCATTTCATAAATTTTTTTACTATCAAATCTAAATGTTAGACCTAATTGCACATTACCTAAAATTAATGGACCAATTTGATGTGCGATAACTAGGAGGATGGCAGCTAAGATAACATTGCCACTCATATGGTGTAGCTGTGAAAGTTTCAAGAGAAGGCACGAGAACTTGAGTACACTCCAGCTTCAACAATACCACAAATTTTAGATTGAGATGAAATACAATGTGACAAATGTGAGTTTATGAATTGAAAGTAAACTTTATAAAAAAAAAATGGAACATACAGAACATTAGATGGGTTGAGAGAGGGCTAGTGAGAGAAAGAGAACTATTAGCAAGAGTAATTATAGATAGAAAAGAGAAACATGAGAGTCAAGTTGTTTATTACAAGGGATATGTGAAGAAACTCCGAAATCCCAAATCCATTTCAAACTTGAATGTGTAGCATCAACAGATCCTGAAGCAGCATAGGATGCAGCAATATTCTAGTACATAAGAACCAAACAATCATAGTCCTCCTTAGAGAGCAATGAATCTTGATGTTTATGGTGTTGGGGAAGGTGTAGATTGACATGCAGTGTTAAGTAGGTGAGCGATGGGCGCATGGAAGAGGGCCTACAGGAGCTGCAAGAGATGGATCTTCTTGGTGCAAGGCAGCTAGCAGGTGACACAGTTGGCTAAGACAGGAAATCGATGGGGCTAAGTATAAATAGCGAGAGTCAGATATAATACGTATAGATAGCAAAATATTTAAGCTAGTCCAACACAAAGGGAACCTATTAGAGATTACTCAAATTTTTGGGATCTGCATACAACTGACTCTAAACTTCAGTGACCAGGAAATAATTTATGTGTGCACATGTGCCTACCTGCGTGCGTGAGTGAAACCATGAAAGCTGGTGCTTGATATATCCTTGAAGATCTAGGTTTCTATATTGCAAATATCAACTAAGCTTTTCCCATTGCTGTATTTCAGATTTATATCTCTTACAACTCCATGGTTAGTACAGATATGCAACAATTCTCTAATGTTTTCATCATATTTACACAAAACATCTTTATTTTTTGAAGGTTATTTCTTTTTTGAAGGTTAAAACATCTTTATATTACTGCTTATAAGATGCAATGTTTATACACCTGATACCTAGATGAGAATTATCAAACCTACTTGGATTGTACAAATATTATCGTTGTTTTGCTTTGAAAAGTTGATTCTGTTATTTTTCCTTCCTTGCCTACTTGATTGAAAGGAAACAGACCTCTCTCTTGTAATAAATCAGGCTTATATTGTCATCATCAAAGAAAATAAGATTGAATCTTCAGTTTGTCATGATCACTGCTAAAGATAGATGTTTCACTGTATTCTGGATTAGTATAAAAACTGTGGATTCTAATCCTCCAATATTTCAGGGGTCCGGGTGTCACTGTAATGGTACTTTCCTGGATTATCACCCTTTACACCTTGTGGCAAATGGTTCAAATGCATGAAATGCCAGAAAAGGCACCAGGGAAGCGTTTTGACCGCTACCATGAACTCGGTCAATATGCATTTGGTGAGAAACTGGGGCTCTGGATTGTTGTTCCTCAGCAACTCCTCGTGGAGGTTGGTGTCGACATTGTGTACATGGTTACAGGCGGCAAATCTCTCAAGAAGTTCCATGATCTTCTTTGTCCAGATTGCAAGAACATCAAGCTCACCTACTTCATCATGATCTTTGGCTCCGTTCACTTTGTTCTTGCCCAGCTTCCCAACTTCAACTCAATCTCTGCAGTCTCCTTGGCTGCTGCTGTCATGTCCCTCAGGTTCTGCATCTTTCACATAGTTCACTGATACGAAATATTGAACTAAGAGTTCACTTAAAAGTTGATTCAAATTCAGATATAAAACATTGAATTCAACTATGAGCCCGTGGGGTTTGGCTGAATAGATATTGAGTTTCACACGGCTACCTTGAAATGCAATTCAAGCTAGCTCGAATTGTATTTTGAGTAGTCATATGAATTTCTTATATAAAATGTATTTCTGATAGTTTAGTTCATAATATGGCACACTGGCTAAAGCCCAAGTTGCCTCAAATTTGCGGTAGCCATGCCTCAGGATATTTTTTGGTTTTAAATTATTTAAGCGGACTCAATTTTAACTCAATTTTTCTGGATTCAGCTTTGATTTTAAAAATTGAGTCGGCTCTATTTCATCTTGAAAACAAAAATTATGACCTCATCTGATTCAGCACGTTTCAAGTTCAAGAAATGATTTGGAGCCATCTTCAATTGGAAAATTTCCATATTTTGGGTTCATTTTGATTAGATTTAGCTCAATTGAGAAAGCAAGACAGCTTGGTATCAAACATTTGCTTATGGAATTTGAGCTAATTTAGAGTTCCTTCAACTTGAAAACTTTGATTTCGAGTTGAGTTTGACTCTCAAAATAGTCCACAATAATTTCTTTTTTGTTTTTAATCTGTTTGTTATATTGTCAAATCTTAAAATTTCCTTTCATTTTAAGGCTTCCATTTTAGTTTCCTAACAACGGTTTCTTTATTCATGTTTGATTAGCTATTCAACCATTGCGTGGGTTGCTTCTGGAGCAAAAGGGAAGCCATCACATGTGGGTTACAGTTTAACTGGTGCGAGTACTACTGATAATGTCTTCAACTTCTTTAATGCACTCGGTGATGTAGCTTTTGCCTTTGCTGGGCACAATGTCGTTCTGGAGATCCAAGCAACCATCCCTTCCACACCTGACAAACCTTCCAAGAAACCTATGTGGAGGGGTGTCATCGTTGCATATATTATAGTTGCCATCTGCTACCTCCCTGTTGCTTGGGTTGGATATTACATCTTTGGCAATAATGTCGATGATAACATTCTCATCACACTCGAGAAGCCCAAGTGGTTGATTGCTGCTGCTAACATGTTCGTTGTTGTACACGTCATCGGGAGCTATCAGGTTAGTTCTTCACTATCGTCTTATTGGAATGAGAAGCTGAAGGATCAGCTGACTGACTTGTATCCTTAACTCATTCATAGTTTGAAACTTGCCATTGCCATAGTTGCTTTTGTTTTTCATATATTGGATGAATTCAAAATGTGATGCACTAGTATTTTCGTCTATCTTGATATTCAGATCTATGCCATGCCGGTGTTTGATATGATTGAGACATTGCTAGTAAAGAAACTCAAGTTCCCACCTGGGTTTCTGCTGCGCTTCATTGCAAGGACTGCATATGTTGGTAAGTAATGCCCGATTACTTCAAACACTGATCATCAAACCTCTGGAACTTGTAGCTTATAATTCTGATCATGTTATTCTCACTTTCAGCTTTCACCATGATTGTGGCCATAAGTTTTCCTTTCTTCGGGGGCTTGCTTGGATTCTTCGGAGGATTCGCATTTGCTCCAACTACATACTTTGTAATCCCTGTCAAAATGAAAGCTCATTAGTTATGATTCTGTCCAGCAGTAGTCTGACATTATCAATGCTTACTCTTGCAGCTGCCTTGCATCATGTGGCTTGCCATTAAAAAGCCTAAGAAGTTTGGCAGTTCATGGCTTATTAACTGGGTGAGCAGCTTTTCGGTAACTAGAACACACTACATTTGGTCATCAAGCTAAGTTTCCCTTTTTTTAAAATATGTTCAGATCTGCATTGTGCTCGGAGTTATTCTGATGATACTGTCACCCATTGGGGGACTCAGATCGATCATCCTCAGCGCAAAGGACTACAAGTTCTTCTCGTGAGCCTTTATCGATGGATTCGCCAAGGCCAACATGCTTGGTGCATGTATTTAAAGTTCTTTTTCTTTTTCAGTAAGAATGTAGCCAAAATGCTTCCCATTAGGTTGGTTCTTTATTATTATCGTGGTAGGTGACTCTCAATCTTATAGAATTATGAAGTCAATATTATATTTGTTAACCCTGAATAACCTAAATATTATATCATTTGCTATGCACTTCTGCATAGTTATTGGATGCATGGGTTAATTTTACAAAATTGATAAGTAAATTAGTTGCAGACAATCTGTCTGTCGAGCTTTTTTATTTTAATTGTCATTGTGCTCATATTATTATGTTATATTGTTTCTAAAGTTCAAATTAAATGCCTTGGTCTTTATGTCATGATAATTTAATGTCATAGAATAGAATATGAAACTGGGGGAATATTCACATATATAAAAAAAAAGTTATTTACATATAAATATCAAATTCTTCATATTATATATTAATGCCAAAAAATAATAATCAATTATAGTTTGGCTCAAAATAATAGCAATTAGATGTCATATATTATCATTAAATTCTATTCAAGTCCTTTAATTAATCATAACAGTGTTAAACTACTAATCATCCTCAAAGATACATAAACAAATATTTATTATTAATTTTGCTCTGACTTCCGATTATTTATATTTAAATCTCTTTAAAATCTACGCATAGTTACAGTTTGGCCTTGTTATCTGGATTGTTTTTCAGAAAAGTGAGGATATATACAATGAATAATATGGGAAATTTCAGATGCAAATCCCAAAATAATCATTTACACTTTGGCCCTCAGGTTGTTTGCTGGGTCCTGATTTTGATCCTCGTGCCAAAGCATTTTATGATATAGAGGTGTGCATACTTGAGCCATAACAACTTTGTAGTCAGATTTTCTAATATTTCATACAGGCATAGAATTGGGAAAAGTACTTTTCAGTAAAAAGCCTGCGCAGCCGGCCTTAAAAATTTCATGTATTATATATGAATAGGAAGCATACTTGTTGTATAGTGTCCAATAACCTAAGTTTCTAATGTTTCATATTTAGTGTAAAATTGGGAAGTATATTTGCACAGCAGCATCTTTGCATTCGGCTTTTGCTAATATTTCATACTGCTGTACAATGAGAAAGTAGACTTCATTAAAAAGCTTATGAAACTTGCTAGACTAATTCTTTGTACTGCCATATGTATGATTTGAAAGTACACTTTCATTGAAGTGCATGAGGAGGGAGTCAATACTAATGTTTTTGTATTGCTACAAGATTAAGAAAAATACTTCTACAAATCATTTTGTTTGCTTATAAACCACTAAATAGATATTTCGTACTACTATACAAATTAGAAGTATACTTCAATAGAAACCATTGCGTATTTTTGCTAGATAAATAGTTTTTTAACATTTTGTCTCCAAAATGTAGAGGTATTATTCGCTTTGACTTTTAAAAACTTAATGTGGTTGAGTAGAAATATCATTTTGGTAGCCAAATCACAGGTGAATAAGCATGATGGATAATGCTACCTGGACAAGTTAGAGAGGGATCTTGAGATGTATATGTAAAGACGTAATTCCAACTTATATAGATAAAATTATATAGCTAATGATGAAAACTTCATAGTTAAATATACTTGAGCTTGAGTAGTTTTAGAATAGGTAACCTCCTCAAGAAGCTACTCAACCACAAGATGTTATAATATGGTATTAAAGACGACTCTAACATCTAAACAATAGTAGGATAGGGCCCTAGTGGTGCCTAACAGATATCGTAATCACAATTAGCATATACGTTTGTAAAAGTAATAAATAATTACAACAAATGATTGAATATATTATTAATATTTTTTAAAAATAGAGATCGAGCCAATTCGATCCGATCCAACCTTGGCTCATAGCTTGGCTCAATAATTCGAGCCCCTATATCCTAAGAAGTTCTCAAATCACACATGTAATATTCGGGTGTCAAATTACACATGTAATATTCTGGTGTCAAATCACACATGTAATTAAAGCTTTAACTACATCCTAGGAAGAAGAAGAGGAGGAGAAAACAAGGTAAGAAAAAAAAATGTATATATAAATAAAACTTTAATTATTTTTCTTCTACTATTTTCTTTGATCATCAATTAATTGGTTGGCTTGTGCTCTCCGTCTTGCCGCGGAAAACAGAAGAAGCGCATGCGAGAAAAAAAGGTAAAAATCTTTAAGATATTTATATATAATAAATGTGTATGTTTATGTAGATTTGAATGTAATAATTATAAATAAGCTATTGTCGGCAGAAGATGGGAAATAAAAAGAGAGGAGGAAAGGGAAAAAAAGAAGGTAGAGAGATTTTGATTGCTTATACACGGAGAGATTTTATTGACTCGTAATTAAGGTGAGGGAAAAACCAAACTTATAAGATTTATTTGTTGAATTGATACTTGATTTATTTTTGCACTAATGATTGATATTAGGGTAAATAGCATCTGGGTCCCTCTAGTTTGGTCGTATGTGCAACTAGGTCTCTAGAATATTTAAATGTAGCAAACTAGTCCTCTAGTTTGATGAAATATGCATATTGGTCCTTGGGCCGTAACAGACGTTAGAAATCACTTTCTCTCTCCTCCCTCTCTCTCCTCCCCGCATCTCTCTCTCCTCCCGATCGTAGGCCACGGGCGACACCGTGCGGCCTCCAGCGGGTTGCGCCAGCGTCGCGTGTGCGCGGGATCAGGAGGAGAGAGAGAGGAGCTACTTTCGCTTTTTCTCCTTCTCCGGCACTTCCTCCTAGCCGGCGCCACCTCCGTCGACGTCAACTACGGCCTGCTCGGCAACAACCTCCCGTCGCCAAACAAGGTTGCGCCCCTCC
>JAEMOT010003920.1:18562-39494 GCA_019297695.1 Apostasia ramifera | reverse complement strand
AAGTGATTTCTAACGTCTGTTACGGTCCAAGGATCTATATGCATATTTCATCAAACTAGAGGACCAGTTTGCTACATTTAAATATTCGAGGGACCTATTTGCCCATACGACCAAACTAGAGGGACCCAGATGCTATTTACCCTTGATATTATAAAAATTTATGGTGAAAATATCAAGTTTATATTATTGATTGTGTTGTTCTGATATAATGTAATTCTTACTTAATTATAAGATTATTTATTGAATTCCTGAAATGTGAAGTTAACAATGTCATGTTTGATATGGTTATTTAAATAATATTATTGGTTGCTAATATTAGATGTTATATTTTATTATAAAATGAAAATGTATTATTACTAAGCATGTATAAAGCAATTTATCAATATATGACATCAAGAGGGATTTAAATAATAGAAAAATATAGAAAATATTTTGTGGGAGTACTTCAAGGTGTTGTCAATCCTTAGCTCGAGCTGTATTGTAATACTGTAATTATACTATATAGAGGTTTCCCATTATAACTACTAATGAGAGTAATTTCTTTAGAGGTTCTCCCATTGCACTCACTGACAAAAGTAATTCCTCGAGTGGCCACAGATTAATATTGATATTGATACTAATATGAAAGTTCCCCATGGCCACAAATTGATATTGATACATGTACAACTTTCTATAAAATAGAATATATACTTAGAAGAAATAAGAAAAATTTGTATACCCAAAAATTTCCAATGAAACAACTACAAATAAATGAGAGAAGACTATTCAAAGGTTATCATAGGTCCCTAATTAGAACCAATTCTTTAAACCTCCCATCAAGAAAATTAGTAATAAAAGATCTAGGTCAAGAGGATACCGAATTACCCAGCACTAATCAAATAAGAGACAATTCGAAAATAGACTTAAGCAGTTCTAGACAATTTTAGGGATAAAACAATAACACTCAAAACTTTGATAAATATAAGAGCATCGTTATCTCATATAAAATTTGGATTAATTGAAAATAATATATCTAAAGCAGAGGAAAAACCATACTATACTATTGACAGAAAGATTCATAAATTAACATTTAAAGCAAACATTAATAGTATAATAATCATAAATATAAATGATGAGTTACGTAACTTAAAATTTGAAGTTATATATAGTGACGACATAAAGCTCTTTCGATATATTAATAGGATAGGATATCCTAAAGAGATATTACCCTTTACAAATAAATCATAAAATAATACAACTAAATATTTAAGAAAAATTTATAAATATCAAGAGATCTAAAAAATATAATCTACATATAATAACTGCTTTAACTAATGAAAAAATTTAAAATAATCTTAAAAAAATATACTTTTATAAAATAGAAAATATTAAATATCCCAAAAAAATTGAAATAAGATATAAATTTTATTCCTTTGAAAACATTTTAGTACAACCTAATAGTTTTACCAAAATAAGAAGAGGAATTAGTATTAAAATATGTACAGATTACTATAATATTATAAAAAGTAAAAATAAATAGATATTTAATAATAACATATCAATAGTAGAAGGAGTAATAAGATTAAATTATAAAAGAAAAATAAAAGTTATTATAAGAAACAACGAATAAGATACAATGATCAGAATATGAAAAACAAGTTAATGATTTATTATTTATATTTCAATTACAAAACTTGAATATGAACTTGCATGAAATTAATCAGTATTTAAATAAAATATATATTAAAATAAAATGTTCGAGATATATTTTTTTTTTACATTTATGCATTAGTAGATACAGGTGCTACTAGAACTATAATTAATGAGCAATTTTAAGTAAAAAAATTCTCTGAAGAATTAAAAAAAATATTTCTTTTACTGGAATAAATAGCACTATGGATACTACATAATACGTAAAAAATATAATTTTAAAAGCACAAGCAGAGGAAGAATATATATAGATATATTTTTCCTTACATACACACACACTATAGCTACCTATTACTATGCATAAAACATATCATATGTTTACTATAGATAAAAAAACTATAAAAATACCTAATATCTTTAATCATCTTAAACTTATTAGACTAAATTATAAACCAAAAGCTTTATCACTAATAGAAAATTATAAAATTAAGTATCTAGATTCACTAAACGAATTATTTTCTGTTAAACTATTATTACATTTCAATAAAAGCTCGAGATTTTGCGAATTAAAACTACTAGACCATAAAAATATTATAAGAGTAAAACCTTTAATTTATTCAATACTCCTCACTCTTCACCAGAAGAATTTAAAAAATAAATTTTAAAATTAAAAAATTCATGACTAATAAAAAACTCTCATAGTCCTCACTCTTCACCAGCCTTTATGATAAGAAATCATGCCGAAGAAAAAAAAAGAAAAGACAAGAATGGTTATAAATTATAAAAAATTAAACGATAATTTCAAGTTTGATAGATTCTTTATTTCTAGTACCGAAAATATAATAAAAAATATTAGCAAGGAAAAATGATTTAGCAAAATTAATGCTAAATCAGTATTTTAACAAATTAAATTAAAGGACAAAAAATCAAAGGAATTAACTGCATTTTCTACACTATTTGAACATTTATAATGAAAAGTAATGTCATTTGGATTAAACAATGTGCCACAAATATTCAAAAAATAAATGAACTCTATATTTTTTCCATATAATAAATTTATTATGGTATATATTAATGATATATTTGTCTTTTCTTCAAACTATGAAGAACAACTTCAATATCTAGACATAGTAAAAAATTTATTTATAAAGTATGGTATTATTTCAGGAAGAAATAAAATAAAATTATGCAAACCAAAAACTGAATATTTAGAAAAAATTATTTATCAAGGAGAAATAGCATTACAAGAACATATAATTAGTAAAATTAAAAAATTTACTAAGACATTCAAAATTTTAAAATAATTACAAAATTTTATAGGCATATTAAACTATGAAAAGAAATATATTTACCTAAACTAAGCTAATAAACTAAATATCTACAAGAAAAAATAAATTATTCCACAAAATCAAAAATAAATTATTCCAAATATGAAAAGATATGTCTATTAAGAACTTTACATTTTGGGTGTTACCTACTAAATTTCATATAATAACTGATAACAAAGGATTATTTCATTATATAAAAAATAAAAAAAATGACAATAATAGTCGGAGAATAAAATGATTATTAGAATTAGACGAATATTATTATGAAATTTCTTTGAATCTTGAATTAAATAATGCTCTAGTTGATTTTCTTTCTAGAGAAAATATATAGAATGTCTTTTTCATATAATTCCAAGAAGAATGACCAATTCCTGAAGAGGAAAGACACTGGTTCATAATATACCTTCACCAAGGACATATAATAGAGATATAACTTTAAAGAAGAGAAAAATAAATATTGACTTCATTGACAAATATAATCAGAATGTAATATCGACCCTGGTGAGAACGACAAGTAACTATAACTAAGCCTCAATCCTACTAGGTGAGGTTGGCTACATGAATCCTTTGCTAATGCATCATGTAGAGAAAGCTAACATCACAAAATTACTGAAAAACTTCAAAAACAATACCACATACTACCAAGTGCAACAGATAACAAGGAGAAACTTAAATGTTCAAACAGTAATCAACTCAGAAATAGCAACTACGAATGTATAACATCAAAAGCCAGAATTTCTTCAGTTCTCTGTACCAACGGACTAAGTCACTACATCAACTATACATGCATAAATATCTTCATTAAGAAGAAGACAACTTTTATTCTTGCTTGGTGAAGACATCATGTAGAATATCAAATGAGATATGCATGTGTTTCATAAAAGATTTCGGTAATAAATTAAACTAGAAAATATTACCTCACAAACGTTGCTAAGTGCGTAGAGCATAAATCGTAAAATGACAAGGAAATCTCCTTTCATAGGGTTGCTTCAAGTTGAAACAGAAAAGGAGGAAAAAAGGAGGATTTTATATATTATATGCAACAAAAAAGTCTAACTGATTATCTAAGAAGTATAAAATTCAAACACACTAACAAACTAAATTTAAGGATAGAATCAATTTAAAAATAATTACGCACCTTGATTTGCAGAAAAGATGAAGTGATCATAGACATAATTAACAAATTCAAAAACAGTTAAAACAGAAGAATATTGTGGATAACTGTCTAGTTCAGAGTATCATATATGGAACAAAAATTTGGCATTGCAGAGCAGCGCACTTTTTTGAAAAAGATATTTAAGCTGTGGCATATCCAACATTTAAAATAAAAAAACAACACACACAAAACCCATAGATGACAAGCAAACTATATACTGCTATCATTTGCAATTAACATATAAATCGAGAAAGCTAATCAAACAGTATGTGAAATAAAAGAACTTAACATAATGGGAAGAAGGCCTCACCTGAAACATTAGCCTCCACATCAATAAAGGCTAGTAATACATAGAAATACCATTTCATCTGTATTAAAGAAAAGAAAAACATCTATGAATATGATATTATACAACATACTAAGTCAAAAGTTTCAAAACATTTTTTGTCTGTAACTCAGAGTAGTAATAATTATGAGACAGAGCTCAAAATTAATGATTTGAATAACATCATAAAATAATAGTATAGTTGTCCATTTTAACATGAAAAAGGAAGATGATTGATCAAATTTAAATTATGGATGCATTGGATTGTGAACCGCCCAAATAAGAAAGATGCACATTCAAACAAAATGAGTAACTTCATGGAAAAGAAGATAATAGTATGAAATAAACATAATTGATGTTCGTGAAAAGAATATTTGTTACCTTTCAATAAAAGCATTAACCAAAAAGGAGACTTCTTATAAGTTAAAATGGATAGAATGACAGAAGGCAATGTTTTTCTTGACCAACAGCTGTAACACTCTTCATGAAGCGAAACCAAAGCAGTTCTTTATTAGTTTTCTTATGAATACTACTGCCTGACTTCCTGTTTCACAGAAAATTGATGAATCTATTCAAAGGGTTTGACTTACTATCTACTGTATAAAGTGAATTTGTGTAACTAAACTTTTTAATCATACATGTCATAATTAGTTACAAATAAAATAGATATGTTTTTAAAAAAATATTCCTTTTTAAAAATACACGAGGAGTTAAATGACTCTAATCGTAGAAAAGTTTGTAGATTTTATTTTTTACAATGGATAAGCAAAAGTATCATACATAAAACCATAGATAAAAATTTTCCCTAATAAAGGAATTTTTGAGTAGACATTTCAGAGAACATTTGAATAAAATAAACCTTAAAAGGACATCAAATGGTCCAACAAACTAATTTTTCAAGTTTCAAAGAAATGCAAGGACAAAGCACGAAACATGACCACAGCAATAAACGCAAACCATCGTGAAGAATTCATGAAAAATGATCAGGGAATGGAACTGGAGAGATCTCTTTCTGTATATCATCCAACTGCCATAAACTACTGCCAGCAGTGCATAATTTAAGAACGATTGCGACGTTGAAGCATTGATCCTTAATCCCCCATAACCCAAAAACTCAATTATAAAACATCCACAAAAACCGAAATCAGAAACACAAGGAAATTAAATCCCACACCTGTTCTAGAGAGCTTCGACGAGGCAAAGCCGATCGCGGTGATGAGGAGGGAAACGACCTGCCCCAACCCTAGTCCGATTAGCATCCTCTTGGATCAGAACTCCCCTAATTTCACCATCTTCGCCCTATAATTCCAAAGAGAAGGATGACCCAAGAAAAACTTAGTCTTCACTGCATTGGTCTTCCCGAATCAATACGAGCCAAGAGTAAGGAATGTGCATACTATTATTATTTAGAAAAATTTAATTATATCACCCCTAAATTAAACTTTATTATATATTTCACCTCAAAATTATCTATTTATTTTTATCCCGCTAAAATAAGCTTTATTATATATTTCACCCCCAAAATTATTATATTAAATTAATGGCCAATATTTCACCCTCAAAGTTATAATATACCAGAGTGTTAGGGGGTGAAACTTTGCCTCCAAGATTGGCAATCGATCAATCTTGGATCGATATTTAGCTCAAAAATTAGGCCTCGGTTTCCATCATAAAAAAAATGTATGGTGATCAAATGTAATTTAGCTTAAAAGGTAATGCTGAAAAATGTAGGTTAAAAGATACATAAAAAACTTTGAATGAATAATTCTTGAAAAATGATTCATAAATCAAAACCTCAAAACTGTTGGAATAATGATAGCAATGATCAAAATAATTTTGCAGAAAAAATCTTTAACGCATTGCTTACAAGAACAAGAGCCTCTGTTGCAATCCTCAGACAATCTGAAGAGCACAAACCAAAGAGAGTCAGCAAGCGTAGCATTTGCTCGATGTTTAAGCTGTTCTTAAGATCACTAATGATGCGGGACGGAAAAAAATATCAATGATATTTTATATTTATATTTAGCAAAATTGATTAGCAAATTATTTTAATTCAGAGAAAAATATTTTCTAGATAAATTATATGATAAATAAGATTTTTGAATCCCGTAAATTAAGATATTTTAAAATTAAAATTAAACTGGATCGTATGATAAATAAGAACTTATCAATTTAGATTAGGGCGTCAATTTAAATTCAATAAATCAGATCCGAGGTTTAGGAATTTAGGACAGACGTCTCACAGTTAAATCCAACAGTATTGACACACAAAAAAATATCGGGTCGCACAATTAGAGCCAAATAAATAATCCAAGTCAAGCGAATAATTTGTGTTGAAGTCAAATAAGCAGCTTAGTGGAGTTCGGGAAAGAATGTAGGTTAAAAGAATGCTGAAAAATGTAGGTTAAAAGATACATAAAAAACTTTGAATGAATAATTCTTGAAAAATGATTCATAAATCAAAACCTCAAAACTGTTGGAATAATGATAGCAATGATCAAAATAATTTTGCAGAAAAAATCTTTAACGCATTGCTTACAAGAACAAGAGCCTCTGTTGCAATCCTCAGACAATCTGAAGAGCACAAACCAAAGAGAGTCAGCAAGCGTAGCATTTGCTCGATGTTTAAGCTGTTCTTAAGATCACTAATGATGCGGGACGGAAAAAAATATCAATGATATTTTATATTTATATTTAGCAAAATTGATTAGCAAATTATTTTAATTCAGAGAAAAATATTTTCTAGATAAATTATATGATAAATAAGATTTTTGAATCCCGTAAATTAAGATATTTTAAAATTAAAATTAAACTGGATCGTATGATAAATAAGAACTTATCAATTTAGATTAGGGCGTCAATTTAAATTCAATAAATCAGATCCGAGGTTTAGGAATTTAGGACAGACGTCTCACAGTTAAATCCAACAGTATTGACACACAAAAAAATATCGGGTCGCACAATTAGAGCCAAATAAATAATCCAAGTCAAGCGAATAATTTGTGTTGAAGTCAAATAAGCAGCTTAGTGGAGTTCGGGAAAGAATTTACCAGTGATTTCAATCGGAGAAAAGTCACTAACGATGATTAACTGATCTGACTACAAATAAATCAGATCGAGTACGGGCGACTAGCGNCCGCGCGGGCATGTCAGACGAGTCTGGAACCGCAGAGCTTCGGAGGTAGGTGAGTGGGCAAAGTATTTTTTTTTTTTTTTGAAAAGTGGATAACTAGGCCAATTTGAGGATTATCACCAAAGGCTAACCCTACCCTTTCCTTCACTGAAATATCGACCCTTAACCCGAGTCTAGGCTCTGAGAAAACTCAAACATAATTTCATTCATCAAATGCTATTTCTTTACAATGCAAGGCGACCTCTTTATATAGAGAGATCCCATGTAGAAATTTAAAAATACAATATTAAATACAGAAAATAAAATACCAAATAAATAAAAGCAAATATGGAACTAATTATATTACAATTAAATAAAATTAACTCCAAATGTGGTGAGTCGCTAAATCTGCCAGATATGCTCTGAATCAAATCAAATCTAAATAAAGCTAATATGAAAATCTCTAATAGCTCTAATTAATTTGAATTTGAATTTTGATTCAGTACATAACGTCATCCTAATCATCCAATTCGATGTTGATCTGTGTCCCCACCAACTAGCCACGATCTCCATCTCTGGTTGCAGCAAGCATATTTGATCATTTTAGTTTATAGATTATAAAGTAACTGAATTAGCTACACCAAAAGTTCATGACAAAAGGCACCTTAACATATATGTAGAAAGAAGCACAGAATTCATGTTCTAAGCAAACAAATGGTGAACGAGCTTCTAAAATCACAAAGATAGATTGCATCTTATGGAGGTGTACATTTAGCTTTTTGCTTCATAAAAATCAAACATTGATTATGCCGAATTCATTCCATGACATTGTTTTCCGTACATTCATATAAGTACAAAGTTCATGTCAGGAAAACACAAATTTTGTCAAATACAGAACTGTTAATGGAATCAGATATTAATAATTAAGCAGATTTTAAAAAATATATCAGAGGATGAAAGAATTACAAGTGTTTGTGCATAAAAGCTGAAATATTACCCAAAAGCATAAAAATTCATCAATCATTAACATCAAAGAAAGCAAGATATTTAAACTAAAGCAGCATGTAAATAGCCATACAGATTTCTCTTCTGGTGGAAAAGTATGATAGATTTGGCAGATATTAGATAATTCTTCAGATGAGTCAACCCGTTTTCCTTGGACTTCATAGGCCTGCAACATAATAAAACTATGGCTTAAAACATTTAGATGAGAAATACACTATGTGCGAATGTGGAGTAAGTTGCGGTATTAAGGAAGCGTGATTCAAAAAGTTACCCAGGACTGTAAGAAACTTGAATGAGTTCGAGCAGCAACAACAGCACAAATAAGTCTGGCAGCTCGAGCATTGTCAAGTCCAATATTTTCAGCAAACCCACAAATAAATTGCTTCACTTGCCATCAATTTCGGCAGCAGTTCCAGGTTGTTATACTCTAAATTATTCTAACATGTCCATGAAGAAAACAAATACCCACAATTACAAATGGAGGATACGTAAACAACACGATTGCGCCGGCGAGGAACTGACGTTAGCAGCGTTCATGTTGCTCTTGCTATGGGATTCTGGGACGATGGCAGGCAGGAATGGGAAGAAGCAAAAACTTTTCCTTTTTTTTTTTTTTTTTCAAAGTATCTGATTCCTTTGGGTTTTTTTTTCAAAGTATCTTTGAATTTAAAAATAATATAAATATTTTTATGAAAGGCAAAGAGAATTATACAAATAATATCTATTATTTAAATGATATATCAATATCAAGTAAAAGATAAATAATTATATATATATATATATTGATGTTATAAATACATAAAATTTTCTTTTAGAACAAGAGCCGAAGTAAATATATTATAAATTAAAGAAAAAATATAAACATGTGAGACAAATGATTCTAAAAGATCCTTACTTAAAACATATGTAAAAAATACAACATTTAGGGGGCGTTTAATTCGCTGTCATCTCAATGTTATGTCATGTAATCTAGATGTCATAACATCTAGATATCATCTTTTGATTAATAATTTTATAGAAGATTATTTACAGATGTCATTAAACCAAACAATTACTTTTTGTAGATGACATAACATAGCATCAAGATAACATAGCATCAAGATAACATTGAACCAAACGTTCCCTTATTAAAATTCAAAAAATAACATATAATCAACAGCAGCTAAAATGAAGCATGTAGGTGGGTTTTTAAGAGAATATTTTCAACGGTTATTAGAAATAAATTACAGTCACCGGTAAGTTGATACAAATTTCATTTAATTCAAGGTTTTGATATAAAGTTATAGTCCCATGAATTTATGATGATTTTCAGCAACATTATGATCAACTTACTGCTTATGGTCACATAGTTTTCACTTTTCATTTTCACCGTGTGCACAGTTATATAATGCCATATTACGCCTTAGAGTTAAACTGGTGTCAATCAACTGCATCAAGAAACTAACATAGAAGATAGGAGATAAAATCTTGCCTCTCAGTATAAATTATTTACAAGGTCTGGAGCGAGTGCTTGTGAACTCCAATGATGATGACTCATCATTTGTAGGTCATGATACACTCATAAGGCGAAAAAGATTCATCATGTATGTCAAAAACTTATGAGGAGCCGGTGACCATCTCATCTTGGTTTGCAATCGTATCAACAGTAGGTTTAACAGATTTGCTACTCCTCCTTTTAGCTTGAATGTGCCTCACGCATTCAGAAATCAACACATGAAACTTTGGAAGGGGTTTGTTAGAAGAAGATAAATTCAATCCTGCCTTTTTTAAAGCCTGTAAAATTTGCCTCTGAATCTTCTGAGAGTGTACAGGACAAAGGGAAGGAATTGCAGCTCTAAGTACAGGTTTCGCACAGATTTGAGGACCATTTTGCGTGCTGCAGGTATTCGCCACATCAATAGTATGAAATACTTTCCAAAAAAATAATAAGTATAGGATAAGTTATATCTAGATCTTGAGGCTTAGCACATCTTAAACATAGATTCACAAATCTTATGAAGAGCAAATACCATCTAGGTCATTGAGGTTTGAGGGTAATATCAAGCAGGCCTATAATTTTAGAAAACTTTTAACAAGGTCCAGGAAGTAGAGATTAATATTTCAATAAGATCCTTTTTGCTTAATTTAATTTTTAATTAATTTTTTTAAATAAAAATATTTCAATTAAATATTTAAATGTAAAATTACAAAAAACCTCTCGCTCTCCTCATCGCAACAACCACAACGTGAACGGCTACCCATGACTGCTGCACGAGGCAGTCGTGTGCGCGACAGCTTGCATACACAAGATCCGGCGTGCACAAAGGCCCAGCGTGGCGGATGTTCAAGCCAAGGTGGTCAGGAGGTGGGAGAGGGAGGGGGGTTTTGTAATTTTATATTTAAATATTTAATTTAAATATAAAGTTTATTTAAAAGATGAATAAAAATTCAAATTAAGCAAAAATGACCTGATTAAAATATTAATCTCAACCTCAGGATCTCGTTAAAAAGTTTTTTTAATCATGAACATATTCGATATTACCCCTAAATCTCAAGAATTTTAATATCAAAAAACAAAAATCAGAAACTTGAATGATATTTATCCTTTTATGAACAATTTTGCCAAAGTCTTTCGCATTAATTCTGATTTCAAGGGTTCAAAAAATGAACTTTAATAAAAAACATCAGGGTCAGTGTATATTTTACCTTTTGTAAATTCATGCATCAATAAAGTAAATTGTTGTCAATTAAACAATGAAAAGAACAAAACCAAATAGTAACTTTGCCATCAAAAGTATGTTCTATTACATGAGAGACATATAAAATGAAAGGAATTCATGACAATAAATGAAGCATACTTGTTTAATAGAACAAGAAAAAGGAGTACTTGCATGCATAGAAGAAACAAGTTTATATTTAATGGAGCTTTAACTGAAACTTTTGCCTGCATATGCTAGAATTTAACACACTTCAATGAACAATTACAATATATTATTATCAGCTAGAAAGAAAGATTTTATGATAAAGTGGGCAATGGGTCACACATAAATCAATGTCTAGTGCACAGGAGATATTATTAAGGTGAAATTTGACAGTTAAGGTGAATGGTGTGTAGGCAATGGAATAATGATCGCAGATTATAATGGCAACCTCCTTCGAACGATTGGTAATTGGTATCTGACTCTTCACTAGGGAAGCTCAGAGACAGAGACCAAAGACGTATGAGAAGCGTCCAAGGTCACGAGGGGATGGGTAAATGCTACAAATGACATTTGGATCGAGAATGATTCTACCATCATGGCCAATATCTTGCAGGTGACTAGAAAAGCATCTACCAACCAATACTTTGCTAATATTTTTACTATTTTGAATGCCTTTAACGAGTACAATGTTGCACATATATATAGAACCACCAAAGGGGCAAATAATTTCCTTGCTTGTTTTATTGGAGGTTATATAGGTTATGTCCTATCTTCAAAAAGAAAATCAAAGTCTAGTGTGAGGCAGGAGTAAGCTTGGATGAAGGAAAGCTAAAAAGGAAGAAAGTGAAAATTTGTAGGGTTGACATAAGACCCTTTGCAATGCGCCAGCTTAAAGTATCACACCACCATACGAGGTAAAAAATCCACCTTTATTTACTTCCCTAACATAATTTATATCTTGAACTAAGTTATATGGGTTACATTCTCCTACATACCATTTAAATGTCAAGCTACATATATTCTGATAAGATCTCCATAAAACAATCAGTGATTCTTCATTTGTTAATCATATCTAAAAGTTGATGCCAAAAGCAATGCCATCATATGCACTATGTTATTCCATTTAGTATGGGAGTAGGGTTAGCTAAATTAGGTTATACTACTCCCATATAGGGCTACATAGTTTGGGAGTAAGATGAGTTAAATCGGGGTAGCTTACCCCTATTAATAACTTACCCCTGCTGGGGTAAGTGATTTAACTTGAATTCATGTTTGAATGATAACCAAGGATAGTAACTTAGTGTTCTGTTTATCAATTTAATAGCTTAGCCTAGGATAGCAAATAAAACAAGATGCGGCAAAACAGTCAGTGGCTTTTGGATGCATTCCAGCAGGGTGTAAGTCGTGTGAGAGCACGTCTTACCATGCAAGATGTTCCCCGCAAGGCTCATGTCTTACCCCCGTCATCTTCGTTGGCGAGTGGAAGGACATCGCCGCCTCCTCCGTGCCACTTCTTCCCCAACATTAGGCCCATTCCTAGATTACACTCCCCCACCAACGAATTCAACGTGCTCCTCTCCTCTCTCCTTCACGACCCGGCCTCATTCGATGATATTTCCTCTGTCGGCGGCGGCCGCAATTCCCCCGCCATTGCTCGCCGCGAGTGGAGGAAGATTAAGGCGCAATGGAGAAAGGTGAAGAAGCAGCCAAGCTTTTCTTCCCAGCCCTTACCCCAGCGACAGACATGGGGCAGCTAACACCGGGGATAAACGGGGAAGCGACGCATTGCTGGGTTAGTTAACTTGGGTTTGAGTTTCTTTGTTTTAACGCTGTTTGGTGAGTTAGCTGGGTTAACTTGAAAGTTAACCCAGCTAACCCAAGGTACCAAATGGCCCCATAAGTAATTTAACCCAGTAGGGTTAAGACATTTTAACCTTGAATAGTATTTGGCTGCTAACCTAAGTTATTCAAAGATTTTGTTTGGTTGTTTATTATTTTAAATCATGGTAGAGGAGGAGAGAAGGGAAAAAAGATAATCCAAGGAAGCGATGTGGTTAGGGTCAACGAGGATTAGTAGGTTAGGAGCGGGTTGCTGGAGTAAGTAACTTGGGGCAGGCTGCTAGGATAAATAACGTGTTTGGATGGATTAAGAGGGTTAAGTCGCCCCTTAACCTAGCTATTCAAACAAGGCATATATATATATATATATATATATATATATATATATGCGCGCGCGTGTGTCCATCTAATGCTAAACAATCACTCCTTACCAAATATCAAAACTCTTGGTCGGACAAAATCTATTAATGCTATCTTAGAAGATTGAGGCTCATCCTATCGACAAGAGACATATACCCAACCAACTCCACAAATTCAACAACCGAGCAAAATCTCTCCCTCCCTTCCGAGGTTGTGCATGGAACACCATCATACTACTTTCGACATTGATCACAATCTCCACTGACAGAATGCAGCTTATGTCAGGCGAAGGTGGCAACAATTCCGTTGTATAATTCTTCTATCATTTAATACCCATAGTGAACCCCTCATAATAGTGAATCTCCTTGGGATTAGTCTCATAGAAATAAGAGGATATCTCAGAACTATTTAAGCCAATTTATTTTCCTTATTTTTGTTATTTAGGATATAGACGTTTGAGTGGATCAAGCCACCTTGATTTGTACATTTTTTAGTGTTAACAACCACCCAAAAAAATCGAAAATAAAATATAAATCAATCAAGTTAAAGTATCACAAGTACCAGCACGTTGCAAAATAAGCAAATATGATGCGGAGCAACCCCAATTTCAACCCTGGCGATGACATTTCGTTTAGCTTAAGCACGATATTGTCTTCATTATATTGTTATTTTATTTGTGCACATTTTATTTTATGTTAGTGCTGTGTATATCTTCATTTTTATGAGGGATCGTCCCCCCGCCCCCCTAAACACCATAATTCCCCCCACCCCAATTGAAAATTATGGTGGTGTGGATTCGAACTTGGACCTCCTGGTTCCAGGTAAGTTCTTTTCGCACTAAGCTAGGAGAAGCTCCACTTTTGTGAGGGAGTATTGTTTTGTTTTTTTTTTCTTTTCTGCAATGGGGTTTTTAGGTAGGATGAGGTTGTTTTAGTTGGCTTATTTCATGTTTTGACCAAAATAGGCCCTTCCTTCCCATCCACCCATCCATAGGATCAATTTGACACAAATTGAATGGATATGATGGAGTAGCCCAAACTTATGGTGAAGATCAAAGAAGTTAAAAATTATTTGGTGGGATTTATTAGTTCTTCCTATATATAGCTTGCTAGAAGAAATTAGGGCAACTTTTTGGTAATTAAGTTTAACCTAATATGAGTAAGAGATTCTACATTGGAGGCTGCCACCCAGCCCCCTTCCACCATCGCTGCCACTGCCCGCAGCTTCGTCGAACCACTGCCGCAGCGGCCACACCTCCTCTATTGTTCTCTGATAAAGGAGCGCTAAGGCACAACGTCTTGGCTTGGAATCACAATCGCTTCCCCCTCTCATCTCCTGTCACCCATTTCCAACCTTTGTTGGAGATGCCGATGCCGGCCGATGCTGGCCGATGCCGGCTCTCCAGCACGTCATCCGCCAATGATGCAGGCTTCAGATCGCCACCGCCAATGGAATAGCCAAGGCACAATGCCTTGGCCTGGACAGTCGTTACACATGTTCTTCCCTTTCCTCCTGCAACTTCTGCAAGGGAGCCGCAGAGCCTCGGCTAATTGGCGCCACCCTTGTAACATGTCGCTAGCCACCTGCACTCCTCCAGAACATCGTTGCCAACAGGAATAGCTTGCTCTTAAGGCCCAGAACTAGGAACAACTGTCGTCCTCTTTCCCCCTTTCTTCTGATGGACCGACGTCTCAGAGGGGGTTGCCTTGAGGGCTCCTTAGGTTGTTGCAATGCCAGCCTAATCGAATGGTGCGACGCCAATCTCCATGGAACATTGAATTAGTCCCTACTTGGTATCTCTACTATTGATTTTCCCTGATTTTACTTTCCCACCACTCTTTACATCTTTGCTTGAGTTGATATATCTCCCTTTCATTTATTGCTCTCTTTTATTGCATATCCACTTCATGATTTCATTGCTATTGATGTGATGGGATATGACTCATAAATGAAATTATGAAATGCTAATTTAGTTCTAATTTATATGTGCTCATGTGCTAATTTAGCCTAGCTAATTAAGGGTTTTATGTCCTAGAGGCTCATCTTGAAAATTTACTTTGTTTGTTACCAAATTTAATGCTCTAAATTGTAAGAGCTTCCTATGTTTAATCATGGATGCGAAAGCTTGCATACTTTAGGTTAATTTCTTCGTTAATCCTTATTGTGAAGCTCAATTACTTGGTATATTAATCAATTGTCTCAATTAGGCATTTAGATTTGCACACATTAGGCTTTAGGATAATTCCATTAAAATTTTCCTACACCAAAATTACTACTAAATTTGTTAGTTTAAAGCAAGTAACTGTCTTGTATGAAACACAAAAATAAGGGCATCGCGCTGTTTTTTGAATTTTAGGGAATATATAACTTTTCCTATAGGGAAATCTGTGAAAGAATGTAAATACTTTGCAATTAAAAGGAACAAGAGTCTCTTAAGGGACAACACAACCAGATACACAGAATAACAATGTTGTCAATTGGGCGATCACAACAGCGCTATACTAAAAAAGAAGAAAAAGTTTTACCACTTAATAACGTAGCTGCAAGCCTTGTAGAGCGTCTGCTTTGTATCACAGAGAATGTGAGGATGGCAATAGCTAGTTAAGGGCATAGCCTTCGACTTACACCCGATGTATGCACACCGCTTCCTATCGCCAACGGAAGA
This sequence comes from Apostasia ramifera, assembly GCA_019297695.1. Classification (NCBI taxonomy): domain Eukaryota; kingdom Viridiplantae; phylum Streptophyta; class Magnoliopsida; order Asparagales; family Orchidaceae; genus Apostasia; species Apostasia ramifera. The sequence goes on along the minus strand of JAEMOT010003920.1, from coordinate 23,394 downwards.
ACTGCCTTTCTCCCGCTCCCGAGGCCCCGAACCTACGCGAGTACTCTCCTCCTCAACAGGGCTCTTCCCAAATTCCCAATAGTAATCTCGATGCTTGACCCTCATTTCCTCCATGAGAGCCCAGTACTGCTGCAGATAGCAACGTTTCAGCTGTTTCAGCCGTCTGGACCGACGATGCAGAACCTCCTCCCGTGAAAGGAACTCAGCACCAGCAAGCGCTTCGTCCTCCTCCTCTCCGTCGATCGACATGCCGGAGCAGGCCCCGTCAGGAGGTGCTGCAGGTACGGGGTCGGGGTTGGGGTTGGGGTTGGGGTTGGGGTTAGGGTTAGGGCTAGGGTTAGGGCTAGGGTTCGCAGTCGGTTCCCCGATGGGGTCTAAAGAGGAGAAGGATGGGAGAATCGATTCTCTCTCCATTAGCTTCGATGGAGGTTGGTATCTGCTCTCGCTTGCAGAACCCATGGCGGTCACTTCCTCAAACTTCGTGGGAGTGAAGGGGAAAGTGACCAGAGAGAGAGAGAGAAGATATTTCTTGAAGGGCATTTAAATTTTTTTTGACGGAAAAGAGGCTTTAAATTTATGGAAGTTTTCACGTCTCCCATTAAGTCGGCCTGATACGGTACCTGAAAATTTGATTTTTATTTAATCGATAATTAACTATCATTTATTAATTAATGTTGCTTTAAAATTTGAGAATATTGTGTCTATTATTGATAGTGTGAATAAAATATTAAATTTTTTAAATCTTTCTCACCTCTCAAAAAAAAAAAAAATAAGTTCGATCGTCAAATCATTCGGTGCCTGAACAATTGGCCACCAAAACCTACTACATGTGCACATATGACAATTAATAATTGGGCACTAAATGATTAACTCTGAAGTAAAAAAATTACTTCACCCTCTTATTTGCTAATTCCATTACTTTCTCCCTCCGCATTATATTTTTTAAAATTTAAAATTAGGTAAGTTAAACTCCAACCTTACAATTAGATCGAGAATACATATTGATCTAACTTTTAAAATTTTAAAAAAAATCCTCAAATAATAAACCACACACAAATAAGCTCCTAAATTAATTTCTGCCTTTCTTTTCATGAACCTTTCCAGAAAAAACGTCAATATTAACAAAACATTTTTAGAATATATTTTAATAGTATTCATCAAAAGGTTAGCTAATTAAAGGATCAAATGAGAGTTAAAATGACAAGTAAAAGATAGTGACGAGCAGAGATGTAAGTTGACATATTAAGGGTAACAAATTATTTTCATTGAAATTATTGGGCTCGAATGTGGTTAGGCATATATCCCCTAATTAATGTTTGCCACATGCGCGCAATAGGCCCCACAGATCATAATGACGAAACAACGCATCTACACTAAACTATTCGATCACACCAACATTGTGGCCAGACTACACTGGTGGCTTGACTAGACTGTTCGTCAAGCCGGGCCGCACTAGGCCACCGTGTGCATGCGGTGAGCGGCAATTGGGGGACGAACGCCAGACGTGGTCAAGCGTTCGAACCCAATAAAAATTCCTATGTAAGAGCCCTCTTACAAAACTTTCAAAAATGAAATTAATTTGTATTCTCCTTTCATTCAAAACTCGGTGCATTTTACCCATGTATATATACAAATAAAAGGCTGAAAGAATTCATTTTCTCTCCATCTTTCTTCAAACTACAAATGAATACTCAACATAAAAGATAAAAAATCCAAGCAAAATAGTCGAGAAATCCAACTTGCCGAGTTTATAGTGTTCTAAAGAACATCCAAAACTATGTCTGGCTGGAATGCTGCTAAAGATTTTGGAATCTAATTGGGATAGAAACAAAAGCAAATTAACGCAAATACATAAGAGGGAATTTGCTTTACAACTACATATTTCATACAGTAGCACCGATACATGAACGCTAAGCTTTGTCAACAACCCTCTTCCACTATTTCATGCATCAGTCATCGACACATCCCTGGGACCTTGGATTCGGAAATGAAGAATAAGTTCCAGGCATGAAACTGTATGGACTAGGAGGCATGTCATGCCACATGCTATGCCTGTCAAACTGGTCATCCCTACCTGCAAAAGGAATGCCAGGGCTCACATGTGGAGGTGCTGGGTAGTTCATCTCATTCAGACGAAGAGCAAACCGCTGCAATGTTGGCGTCTCTGCCACATTACTCGAGAGCCTGAAGTTAGATGACTGATGCAGACTCGAGAAACCTGATTCCTGCCCTGCTCCTAGTGAGAACATGTTCCTTGGCCGATGATCTTCCCTACTTTGCATACCGTAAGCCCTCACCTGCTTCCTTATATCTTCTTCAGTTCTTCCATACCCAGTTACCCCTTGCGAATGACCTTCATCCCCTTGCATGCCGTAAGTCCTAACGTGCATTCTTATACCTTCTTCAGAACTTAATCCGTATTCATTAGCTCTTTGCCAATGATCTTCCTCATCATGCATACCGTAGGTTCTAACCTGCATCCTGAACTAATAATCTGTGACAGAATTATTCTGGGTGTAAGTGTCTCTCCACCATTGTACCTACCAAACCTTTCTCCTGAACTTTGCCTCGAGAAATCATGAACAGGTATTGCAGGTTTCATGTGGAAGCTATTCGTGTTTGTAGTGTCATATTTGCGGGAAATGTCATCTATATCATCATCAATGGCAGAAGGCCTTCCAATTGAGAAAGCTCTCATTTCAGGTCCAGATGAATACCCAGCATGGGGGAGCCTAATGTTTCAAAAATTGGTGCTTGACCAAAGGAGTACTCGATAGGCTCCCTATTCCCTAATATCTGATGGAGAGAGACTCATATCAATGAGTTTATCCTTCTCCATTAATGCAGATGGTTCTTGTTGTTGTTGCTGTTCCTGCTGCTCTGGCCTTAGCTGATATCTTATCTTTTGGTTATTTTGAGGTTTATCCTCGCATATTTCAAGGGATTTGCGCCTGTGATCAGAATCCCTGGTGCCTTTATCATCTGAAAAAGCATTCTCCAACCTTTCTTCCACACGCAGCTTCTTTTTATTGACTTCTCTCCTAGATTCGTTCTCTCCCGCTGAAAATTCTCTTTTTTCCAACTTGCTTGAATGTGCTGCTTTTTGTTATCTGCTTCTCCCATCACAGCAATCAGTTCCGGAGGAGAATTTTTGCTGTCAATCTTCCTTTGTTTCTCAACTAGAGGGATCTCTTACCCCTTTTCAGCTTTAACTTCTGTTTCCACATAAATGTCTGGGTTGCCCACTGATGCAAGATTAGTCGATAAACTCTTGTGCTTTACTCCAGCGCCTGCACACCATTCGCCCTAACTGTCAGAATTCGCCTTAATAATATCTCCAGTGCACTAGACATTGATTTAGGTGTGTGACCCATTGCTCACTTTATCATAAGACCTTTTTTCCAGCTAATAATAAATTCAATTAAGTTATTAAACTGCCAAACAGAGCACTAGATACTCAAGGTTATCATCCAAACATAAATTCGGATTAAATTATTTATCTCAGTTGGGGTAAATTATTAATGAGGGTAAGCTACCCCGAGGTAACTTATCCTACCCCCAAACCAAAGAGCCCTATATGAGATTAGTATAACCCCGTTTAGCTAATCATACCTCCATACCAAACAGGCTAATAGTGCAAATCATGACATTGCTTTTGACATCAACTTTTAGATATGATCAGCAAACGAAGAATCACTGATCTTATTAAAATATATGTAGCTAAATATTTATAAATGGTATGCAGGAGAATGTAGCTCATATTAGTGGAAATAATAATAGTGTGAACAAATAGATTTATGTTGAGCATGTTTGAGCTCTTTTTGAGTCATATAACTTAGTTGATGATCCAGATTATGTTACAGAAGTAAATGAAGGTGGATTGTTTTACCTTGTATAGTAGTATGATACTTTAAGCTGGAGCATTGCAAATCAGTCCTACAAATTTTCACTTTCTTCTTTTTTCAGCTTTCCTTCAGCTAAGCTTACTAGATTTTGAGTTTTTTTTGGAAGATAGGGTATAGCTTATATAATCTACAATAAAACTTGCAAGAAAATCATTCACACCATTGGTAGTTCAATATATATGTACAACTCTATACTACTTAAAGACATTCAAAACAGCAAAAATATTAGCAAAGTAGTGGTTGACAGAAACTCCTCTAATTACCTGCAAGATGTTGGCCACGGCGGTGGTAGAATCACTCTCGATCTAGATGTTATCTGCAGCATCCACCCACCCCCTCATGACCTTGGCCACCTCCCACGTGCCTTTGCTCTCCATCTTTGTAGTTTCCTTTGTGAAGAGTCAAATACCAAATATCAATTGCTTGAAGAAGATTACCAGATGATCTCTGACCATTATTCTAGCGCATGCACACCTTTTGCTTTAACTGTTAAAGTTCACCTTAATAATGTCCTCAGTGCACTAGGCCTTGATTTAGGTGTGACCCATAGCCCACTTTATCATAAGGTCTTTCTTTCCAGCTAATAATAATCTTATACTATACTATTAAAGATGGTACCAAACTGTTGAAATTGTGGCTTTCCCATTTTACTCTCATTAAAAATTAAAAATTTCAATTTAACTTTTTATTATCTATTTTTAAATTTTTATTAAAAAAAATGCACTCAAGCTTTCTCTCTCCTGTCGCCGCCACTCTCTCTCCTCTCTCTCTCTTGCCACCCCCAGCCTCCTCTCTCCTCTCCCTCTCTCTTCTCTCTCTCCTGAGCCGCCCACCGCTCTCAAATATAATAAATTATATTATAAATATAAAATTAAATATATATTTTAATTAAATAAAGTAAATTAATTTTAAATTAAAAGAAAATTA
>JAEMOT010003920.1:0-18288 GCA_019297695.1 Apostasia ramifera | reverse complement strand
ATAATTTTTAAAAAATAATTTATACTTTTTTATTTTTATATTTTTAATGTAATTTTAAATTCATAAAATTTTTAAGTTAATTCAATCGATTAATTTATTAAAATATTTAGTTGTGAGTTAAATTTAATTAATTAATTTTAAAATTTAAAATTAATTTTCAAATTTATTCGCATTAATTAAATTTATCTTTCATAATTTTCTTTGGTTAATTATTTTTTGATTGTTGAAGATGATCCATAAGCTAAATTTTTTTTTTTCATTTTTACTCATTTTAAAATTTTCAAGTTAATTAACCGATTAATTATAAATTAAAATATTTTAATTCTGAATTAAATTTAAATAATTTAAATTAATTAATTTTTAAATTTTAAAATTAATTTTCAAATTTAATCACATTAATTAAATTTATCTTTCATAATTATCATTTGATCAATTAATTCTTTACTGTCTCTTAATATAAATTAACATTTAATTATTATAAAATTAATTTAATAAATATATGCAAATAATTTGTGAATATTTTCTTATTATATCTGTTTTTATAAATATAGTATAATAAATTTATTTAAAATATATATTGAAAAAAATTATTTATATAAAAAATAAAATATCTTTTTTTAAAAAAAAAATATTTTTTTTTTGTTAAATTATTTTTTTATTGATGTAATTATTATATTTAACCTTTAATTTTTACAAATTTAATAAAAATATTAAATACTTCAAATATGTAAAATATAATTTATTAATTATTTATTATTTTTAGTATAATTAATTTTTTATTTTTTAAAAAAAACTATGAAAAATTTTTCATGCAAATTTTGCATGGACAATTCTAGTATATTGTAATTGTTCATTGAAGTGTATTGAATTCTAGAATATGTAGGCAAATTTTTCAATCAAAGTTCCATTAAAAATAAACTTATTTATTCTGCCATATAATTTTGTTAAATTCTATTTGCCAATAACAAATTCCTTTTAAGTTTAAGGTGACATGCATGAATGGTAGATGTTCAGGAATACTTTTAACTCTTGTTAAGTCTTAGATACTTGTCAATTATAATATTTGATTATGAATACTTTTCCGACATGTGTGTTCTATTCATGTAATATTCACAAAATCAAGCTTGATGATATTCAATACATATCAGTACTCCTTTTTTCTTGTTCTACTAAACAAGTATGCTTCATTTATTATCAACATATTCCTTTCATCTTATACTTTTCTCATTTAATAGAAAATATTTTAGATGGTGAAGTTACTATTTGGTCCTATTTTTCTAATTGCTTAATTGACAATTATTTACTTTATTGATGTATAAATTTACAAAGGGTAAAAAATACAATGAGCCTGATGTTCATCTTTTATTAAAATTCATTTTTTGAACCTTTGAAATCAAAACTGGCACAAAAATACTTGTGCAAAATGATTCATACAAGGGTAAATATCATCAAAGTTCTTGAGATTTCAGGGTAATATCAAATAGGTCTACAATTTTAAAAACTTTTCAATGAAGTTTCGAGGTTGAGTTTAATATTTCAATCAAGTTTTTTTTGCTTAATTTGATTGATTTATTTTTTTTTAAATAAAATTTATTTTTAAATTAAATATCTAAATGTAAAATAATAAAAAAACCTCCTTATCCCACCACCTAACCACGTCAAGTTGAACAGCCACTGCGTGTGGGCCATTGCGGGCGCCAGCTCCTATGTATGCACGCCGCCATGCACATGACTGCCAAACGCAAAAATTGTAGGAAGCCACTCACACTGTGGTGGCCGGGATGTGGGAGAGCGAGAGTTTTTTTTGTAATTTTACATTTAAATATTTAATTAAAATAAATTTTGTATTTAAAAAAATGATGTAAACAAATTAAATTAAACAAAAATGACGTGATTAAAATATTAATCTCAACCACAAGGACCTTATTGAAAGCTTCCTAAAATTATAGACCTATCTAATATTACTCCTAGATCTCGAGGACCTAGATGGTATTTACCCATCATAAAATTTGTGAACTTGTGTTTAAGATCTGCTAAGCCTCAGAATCAACATACAATTTATCTCTATACTTACTACTTTTTTGCAAAGTATTTCACACTATTGACATGGTGAATATCTACAGCACACAAAATGATTCCCAGGGCTCATTTAGTTCGAGCTTTTTTTTAACCAAACACAATAAAAATCAAATTTATTTCACATCCAACACAAATATGAATATTAAAATTAAATTTATTTCACATTTTACACATTTTCAAAAATTAAACTAAATTTCTTTACCATTAAATCTATAATATAAAATAATTTTTTCTTTTTTTCCAAAATTCAACCCCCAACCAAACAAAAGAGCTGCAATTCCTTCCCTTTGTCCTGTACACTTTCAGAAGACACAAAGGCAAATTTCACAGGCTTTAAAGAAGATATGATTGAATCTATCTTCTTCTAATAAACTCCTTCCAAAGCTTCATGTGTTGATTTCTGAATGCATGAGGTACATTCAAGTAAAAAGGAGAAGTAACAGATCTGCTAAACCTACTGCTGATACCATCATAAACAAAGATGAGATGATCACCAGTTCCTCATAATTCTTCAACATGCATGATGAATCTTTTCGCCTTATGAGTGTATGAGGACCTCCAAATGATTAGTCATCATCACTGAAGTTCACAAGCACCCACTCCAAACCTTGTGAATAATTTATACTGAGAGGCAAGACTTTATCAACTATTTTCTATGTTAGTTTCTTGGTGTAGCTAATTAAAACCAATTTGCCTCTAAGATTATAGAGCTATGCATAAGGTAATAATGAAAACCGTGTGGCCATAAGCAACAAGTTGATCATAAATGTTGCTGAAAATCATCTCAAATTCAAGGGACTATGACTTTATATATTCCTTTAACAGAGATTTGGTATTGGGCCGATCCAAACAAATTTTTTAAGTTGACCTAAATCCGACCTAAAATTTCAAGTTGAGTTATATGGGTCAGGTTGCCTTTCATGTTGTTGTCTCATTTCATTTTATAATTGCCCTCTATCATTATTGTGTTAATTCTAATTCGTCCAATGACCATCTTGTGAACCTGATTTTTAAATCAGGCTAGTGAGATAAACAATGATTCCGGTGCAGTTGAGTAGGCATCGAGCACTCCACTTCTATGGATGAGGTAATTCATAATAGCCTGCATCAGGTTTCTTCACTCTACCTGTTTGAACCTTCCGCTACTTATTTCTAAAGAGACATCACTACCCCTTTTGTGGTAAGCTTTTGGCACCATATAATTCATTTGGTGCTTTCTCCTCAACCAGTGCCTTCATAAGGGCTAGTCTAATGAACTCGTGATTTACTTGTGTGGAAGATGATTTTTGCTAAACTATGAAAAGTGAAAATTTGTAGAGAGAGAAAGCAAGAGAGATGAAAGAAAGGGTGGTGGGAGAGAAGAGGGTAGAATAGCAGTTTTAAAAAATTTTAACAATAAATTTTTTTAAATAGGACTAATTTGATGATTATATTAAAACTCAGAGACTCAAATATTAAAATTTTGAAAATATGGATCTGCGAGACAATATGCCTTAAACTCAAGAACATGGGTGTAATTACTCTTAAAATAATATTGAACCAAACGCTTTCTTAGTGACTTCTAACGTGCAAGAGTAAAAATTCAAAGTGAAGTTAATTACTTTCTTGACACATATAGAATGCCCACAATTCTTCATCGCACCTCTTAATTTAAAATTAATAGATGTCACTGCTGATGTTTTCAATGAATGCAATCATATAATGATTCTGAAAATTATTGTTAGTCCAAAACAAATGTTTAATTTTTGCAACAAAAAATACAAAAAAATAAATTTCATATTTAAATTGCAAAAATGTAATCTCAATAAATTTGAGTTAGAAACTATTTACCATATGAAAAAGAATTTCATACACCATCCATAAATAATTAAAATAGATATAAAATTGTATAAACGATAAAATGATTGCAATTATCCATATAAAATTATAAAATTTATTGCATCCATCAAGAAATAATATGTCGTGCTAAAAAGGGGACACCAAAACTCAAGGGAAGCAAGAGACCTTGACAATTTTTTTCCTCAATGAACGAGATCTTGACAAAATTATCACAAACTAATGACGCAATCTGCCAAAACAAGGACAGTTTGTTTTCCTTCTATCATGCATAATTCCTCAACAAGGACAAAGAATCAAACTCCTAATTGTACTAGATTACTAAGCAAGAAAGCTTAACCTCTTATAAAACAAAAAATATCATAATAATCCAACTTAAAGAGCATACATACACAAATTATCTAACAAAGTACCCTCAAGTTCATATAAAAAAATATATTCTAACAAACAAAATACATAAAGGTCAGCATGAGTTAAACTCTCTCCTCATAGTGTCACGATCGATGGATATTCTACTTGAGGGAAGTTCGGTTAGATTCAATATCCCCAACGATAGTGGAAAACATACAACTTTTCGTAGTTCAGCAGAAATCATCCACACAAGTGAATCACGAGTTCATTAGATTAACCCTCATGAAGGCACTTGTGGAGAAGAGAGCACTATATGGTGCCAACAGCTTGCCAAAAAAGGTTGATGCCTCTTTAGAAATAAGCAACAGAAGATTCAAACAAGTAGAGTGGAAAAACCTAATGCAAGCCATCATGAATCAACTAATCCATAGAAGTCGAGTGCTCAGCACCTACTCGACTGCATTGGAACCACTATTCATCTCACCAGCTTGATTTAAAAATCAGGTTCACAAGATGGTCATTGGACGAACTAGAATTAACAAAATAATGATAGAAGACAATTATAAAGTCAAATGGGACAACAACATGAAAGGTGACCTGACCCGCACAACTCAACTTGAAATTTTAGGTCGAATTCAGCTCAACCTAAAAAAATTGTTTGAATCGACCTAATACCAAATCTCTATTAAAGGAATATATAAAGTCGTAGTCGCTTGAATTTGTGATGATTTTTAGTAATATTTATGATCAATTTGCTGCTTATGGCCACACGATTTTCATTATCTCCTTATGCACAGTTATATAATGCCATATATAGAGTTGCGGTCTAGGCCTCAGAGGCAAACTAGTGTCAATCAACTGCACCAAAAAACTAACATAGAAGATAAGAAATAAAGTCTTTCAAAGGTCCAGAGTGGGTGCTTGTGAACTTCAGTGATGATGACTCATAATTTGGAGGTCATCATACACCCACAAGGCGAAAACGATTCATCATGCATGCCGAAGAATTATAAGGAACCAGTGACCATCTCATCTTTGTTTGCAATGGTATCAATAGTAGGTTTAACAAATCTATTACTCCTTCTTTCAACTTGAAGGTGCCTCCTGCACTCAGAAATCAACACATGAAGCTTTGAAAGGGGTTTGTTTGAAGAAGATACATTAAAACTAGCTTTTTTTAAAGACAGTAAAATTTGCCTGAGTCTTCTGAGTTTGTACAGGACAAAGGAAAGAAATTACAGCTCTAAGTACAAGTTTTGCGTAGATTTGAGAACCATTTTGTGTGCTGCAGATATTCACCACGTCAATAATATGAAATACTTTCAAAAAAAGTACTAAGTATAGTGATAAATTATATTTGGAATCTGAGGCTTAACACATCTTAAACACAGATTTATAAATTTTATGAAGGGTAAATATCATTCAAATTTTATAAAGGGTAAATATCATTTAGGTCCCTGAAATTTAGGGTAAGGTAACACTAAATAAGTTCATGATTTTAGAAAACTTTCAACAAGTTTAATCCTTTTTGCTTAGGTTGATTTTATATTTTAATTAAATATTTAAATGCAAAATTACAAAAAAAAAAACTTGCTCTGCCACATCACAGCCACCACAACGTGAACGGCTACCCATGTAGTAGTCAGGTGCACAACGACCCGCATACTTAGGAGTCAGTGCGCATAACGGCCCACGCATGGCACTTGTTCAACCTAAGGTGGTCAGGAGGTAGGGGAGGGAGGTGTTTTTTTGTACTTTTATATTTAAATATTTAATTTAAATATAAATTTTCTTTAAAAATCAATAAAAAATTAAATTAAGCAAAAAAACGTGATTAAATTATTAATCTCAACCTTAGTACTTAATTGAAAGATTTCTGAAATCGTGGACTATTTGATATTACCCTAAATCTCAGGAAATTGGATAATATTTACCCTTTTATGAATCATTTTGCTCAAATCTTTTTGCATCAATTTTAATTTCAAGGATTCAAAAAATGAACTTTAATAAAAAATAAACATGAGGGCTAGTGTATTATTTAACTTTTGTAAATTCATATATCAATAAAGCAAATAGTTGTAAATTAAGTAATAACAAAAACAAGACCAAATAGTAATTTTGTCATCTAAAATATATTCTATTAAATGAGAAAGGTATAAAATGACAGAAATATGATGATAATAAATGAAGTATACTTGTTTAATATAACAAGAAAAAGAAGTACTTGCATTGAACATCATCAAGCTTGATTCTGTGGATATTGCATAAATAGAACACACATATTAGAAAGACGTTCATAATCAGATGTTGTTATAAGGGACAAGTATCCAAAATTTAACAAGAGTTAAAAGTACTCCTAAACATCTACCATTCATGCATGTCACTTTAAACCTAAAAGAACTTTGATATAGGCAAAAAGAATCCAACAAAATTATATAGCTGAAGAAATAATAATAGAACTTTGACTAAAAGGTTTGCCTGCATATGCTAAAATTCAACACACTTCAATGAACAATTACAATACATTATCATCAGCTAGAAAAAAGGACCTTATGATAAAGTGGGCAATGGATCGCACCTAAACCAATGTCTAGTGCACTGCAGATATTATTAAGGTGAATTCTGACATTTAAGGCAAATTGTGTGCAAGCGTTGGAATAATGATCACTGATCATGATGGCAACCTCCATCGAGCAGTTGGTAATTGGTATCCAACACTTCACCAAGGGAGCTGCAAAGACAGAGACCAAAGGCGCTTGAGAGGCAGCCAAGGTCGCAAAAGGATGGGTAAATGCTACAGATGATATCTAGATTGAGAGTGATTCTACCACTGTCATCGCCAACATCTTGCAAGTGACTAGAAGAGCTTCTACTAGCCACTACTTTGCTAATAGTTTGCTATTATGAATGTCGTTAAGTAGTACAAAATTGCACATACATATAGAACTGCCAATGGGGCGAATAATTTCCTTACTAGTTTTATTGTAAATTATATAGGCTATGCCCTATCTTCAGAAAGAAAAAGATCAAAGTCTAGTGTGAGTGAGGAGTAAGTTTGGACGAAAGAAAGCTGAAAAAGAAAGAAAGCTGAAAAAGAAAGAAAGTGAAAATTTATAGGGTTGATTTATAATGCTCTAGCTTAAAGTATCATACCAACATACGAGGTAAAATATCCACCTTCATTTACTTCTGTTACGTAATCTAGATCTTGATCAGAGTTATATGGCTATAAAAGAGTTCAAATGCGCCCAACATAAATCTACTTGTTCACACTATTTTTATTTTCACTAATATGAGCTACATTCTCTGCATACCATTTATGAATGTCAAGCTACATATATTCTAATAAGATCTCCATAAAACAATTAGTGATTCTTTATTTGCTGATCATATCTAAAAGTTGGTACCAGAAGCAATACTATCACCTGCACTATAATATCCGGTTTGGTATAGGGGTGGGGCTAGCTAAACTGGCTTATACTAATCCTATATGGAGCCGTTCAGTTTGGTGGTAGGATAAGTTAATCCAGAGTAGCTTCCCCCATAGGATAAGCTAATCCAAAGTAGCTTCCCCCCATTAATAACTTACCCCAATTAGGGTAAGTGATTTAACCTGAATTTATGTTTGGATGAGAACATGGGGTAGTAACCTAGTGTTTTGTTTGACAATTTAATAACATAACCTAGGGTAACAAACAAAACAAGAGGCGGCAAAATGATTAGTGGCTCTTGGAAGCATTCCGACATCTAACCCAGGGTACCAAAAAGTAATTTATCCTAATAGAGTTAGGAGATTTAACCTTGAATAGTATTTGGTTGGTAACTTAGGTTATTCAAAAATTTTCTTTAGTTGTTTATTATTTTAATCCAAGGTAAGGGAGGAGGAAAGGGTAAAAAGAAAATCCAAGGGAGCAATATGGTTAGGGTTAACAGGGTTTAGCAGGTTAGGAGTTGGTTGCTGAAGTTACTCCAAGTAGGTTGCTAGGATAAACAACTTGTTTGAATGGATTAAGGGGGCTAAGTCCCCCCCTAATCCAGCTATCCAAACAGAGCCTATATATGTGTCCATCTATGCTAAACAAGCACTCCTTATCAAATATCAAAACTCCTTATTAGATAAAATTTATGAATACCAACTTAGAAGATTGAGGCTCATCCGATCGACAAGAGACATACACCAAACCAACTCCACAACTTCAACAATCGAGCAACATCTCCCCCTCCCTTTCGAGATTGTACATGGAACACCATCATACCACTTTCCACATCGATCACAATCTTAACTGACAAACTGCAACTTATGTTAGGCGAAGCTGGCGACAATTCCATTGTACAATTCTTCTATCATTTAATACCCATAGAGAACCCCTCACAATAGTGAATCTCCTTAGGCTCAACCTTATGGAAATAAGAGGATATCTCAGAATTATTTAAACCAATTTAATTCCTTAGTTTCGTTGTTTAGGATCTAAGCGTTCAAGCGGATCAAGCCACCTTGATCTGTACACTTTTTAGTGTCAACAACTACCAAAAAAATTGAAAATAAAATATAAAATAATCAAGTTAAAGTATCACAAGTACTAACAAACTGCAAACTAAGAAAATATGATGCCGAGCAGTCCCAATTTCGACCCCGACAACGACAGTTGTCACATCCCTCCACCTAATCCGCCCTACTCTTGACGGAAGTGGAGGCGTGACGTAAAGGCAAGGAAAGAACGAGAAGCTTAATTGAATGAAAAACGAAATCACAATTACACAAATAGGAAGTCACAAAAGTTATTACAATAGTATTTCAAATTAAAAATTTTCTTCCAAAAAATCAATACCATAAGACACAATAATATAGAAGTTCAGAGTTTTTATTAACATTACTTCATAGCTTTATTATAATAAAATACAAAAAGTTATTTGTATATATAAAGTTTAGAACAACATAATAAAATAACAAACAGGAAACAGTTAGGCCTCATTGATCTCTTTCCCCTTGCTCTGTGCTTGTCTTGGTGAAAGAGTTCCTGCCAAAAAGACATCAGTCCACCGAACCAAGAACTGAGTAGACAAAACTCACACTAATAAAAATTACACAAGTACACCGATCATCTCATATTATTAACATAATATTATCAGCAACTAACAAATTATAAGCATATCACACCATAATTTGATTAATTGAGTTAAACATTAATTAGATTTCTCTTGCAGACCTCGGACCTGATCCCGCTGGTTCGGTCTTTCTGCGAGTTCGATCTTTCTCACCATGGGTCACGATGCTTAAGCTACAGTATCTTCCATAACGTCGGATATAATACTACTCGATCCCATTGGTTCGGCCTTTCTCTACATCGGTCACGATGCTCAAGCTACAGCATCCTCCATAATATCAGATACGATACTACTCGATTTTGCTAGTTCGGCCTTTCTCACTATCGATCACGATGCTTAAACTACAGCATCCCCTATAACATCGGATATGATACTACTCGATCCCGCTTATAAATACCTTCAAGTGAGATGCAAGCAAAAGAAAAGAGGATACATATAATAGTGAATAAGATAAAAGAGAGATTCTTTTATGAAACGTCAGGGACGAAGCTTAAACTCCCACTTCCGTCAACTGGCCCAGATTTCTCGATATGTCCCCACTCTACCCAACAATAACAACAACCAAGCCTTAATCCCACTAGGTGGGGTCGACTATATGAATTCTTTGTTTCCATTGCGCTCTATCAGTTACCAAATTCTTATCTAAGTCTAACTAACTAAGATCACTATTTATAGTTTCTTGTCATATCTTCTTTGGTCTCCATCTTCCTCTTTGTATATGGGCAAAATTTAATAACTTAATTTTTTTAACTGGAGCTTCAATTAGTCTACGATTTAGGTGTCCAAATCATCTAAGCTGACTTTCTCTAAGTTTATCCTCAATTGGTGCAACACCAACTTTCTTTCAGATATACTCATTTCTCATTCTATCCTTTCGTGTATATCCACACATCCACCTTAGCATCCACATTTCTACAATATTTATTTTATTTATATATTTTCTCTTTGCAGGCCAGCATTCAGCACCACATATCATCGCTGGTCTTACTACAGTTTTATAAAATTTACTTTTGATTCTGGATGAGATTTTTCTATCACACAACACACCAGAAGCATTTCTCCATTTTACCCATCCTGCTTGAATCCTGCTAATAATGTCATTATCCATTTCACTATCATTTTGTTGATTGATCCAAGGCATCTAAAACGCTCACTCTTCTTGACAATTTGATCACCAATTGTCACATCTTCAATATAAGTATTTCTTTCTTGACTAAATGTGCACTCCATATATTCAATTTTTGATCTACTGAGATGAAAACCTTTAGATTCTAGAGCATTCCTCCAAACAAAATTAAATAGTCCCCACTCTACCCAAACAAAACTAAATAGTCCTCAACGACCACCAAAGATAGCATGGTGTCAAAAATCATTGCCAATCATACCCTCAATGGTAGACTAGAGATCAGTAACATATTGTAAATAGTCCTCAGCAACCATCACCTCAAATCATCAATACTCAATTTGGGCAGACACGTATACCATAAGAAATCAATATCTTAATCAGTTATCGTACTTAAAACTTTTTAATTCAATTCAACTTTCAAACAAGTCCTTTAGACTTGGCATTCTTATCACTAACTCAACATATTGCCCAATAACATTAAGTAAAATGATAGAAACAGCTACAATATTTTCTGTACTTAAACACAAGAGTATATTTATTTAAGTTTGAATCTGAAAAAAAATATCTCAGCAAAATAAAATATCTGTAAAATTTTCGCATGCATTATCCAAGCATTTCAATCCACAAGTAACAACATGCATTTTAATTTACTCAAAATACTAAATTTAAAGCTTGAATTTTTAAATTTATATGCGAGAGCTTTGCCTACCTTGTGTTAGCCATTCTAATCAGCTTTCAATCAAAATTTTCTTCCCAGAATTCCTTTCACTTTTAACAGAATTTTTTCCTCTTTACTTTAACTATTTTGTCCAGCTCCAGCAAGACCAAAATAGAGAAAAGGAAAAAAAAGAAATAGAAAAGTGGGAAGAAAGCACGACCAAATGATAATCCTTTTTTTTAAATCTAAATATTTAAATTTTCAATTGTCATGCTATTAGACACATTTAAACTTTCAATTCTCCTGCACATGACATGAAGGACATGCCACTTGATATGGTTGAATGCTAAGCTCAAAATCAACTCTTTAGGGTATAGTTAACCTATTAAACACACTGTTAACACTTGGATTCAACATTGAATCTCAACTGTACACGTGACATTTGAAGGCTCACTTTACTTATCATCGTGTACGATGTTCTGTTCATTGTTCACGATATTTGACTGATCAAGCTTTGCTTTTGCAAATCTCTAACCTCGCACACAATGTTTGGGCATCCGCACCTCCTAGTAGCATCTCAGCCATACGCGTGGCAAGCAGAAGGACCCTCTCAAACCTTCTTTATAAGATTATCTTTTGCTCATTACTTTTATTCCAACTCACCATTTAATTAATTAAGTTATTAACCAAATTTTAAATTCTAAATAAATATACATTTAATTCAAATTATAAGACAAAATACAAAATGTTCAAATAAGAAATAATAAATACTTAAATGTTATAACAATTCTTTTAGCTTAAGCATGATATTTTCTTCATTATATTGTTATTTTATTTCTGCACATTTTATTTTATGTTAGTGCTGTGTGTATCTTTGTTTTTGGGAGGGAGTGTTGTTTTGTTTTTATTTTAATTTTCTGCAATGCGGTTTTTTGGTGGGATGAGGTTTTTCTAGTTGGGCTTATTTCAGGTTTCAACCAAAATTGACCCTTCCTTCCCAACCACCCATCCATTTGATCAATTTGATCCAAATTGAATGGACATGATGGAGTAGCCCAAACTTATGGTACAGATCAAATAAGTTCAAAATTATTAGGTGGGATTTATTAGTGTTGCCTATATAAAGCTTGTTAAAAGAAATTAGGGCAGCTTTTTGGTAATTAATTTTAACCTTATTTGAGTGGGATATTCCCCATTGGAGGCTGCCACGCAAGCCCCAGCTCCTTTCCCCATCACTGCCACCGCCCGTAACTTCGTCGAACCACTACCGTAGTGGCCACACCTCCTCTGTTGTTCCCTGATAAAGGAGAACTAAGGCACAACGTTCCATCTGGGAATCACAATCACTGCCCCCTCTCATCTCTAGTCTCCCATTTCTCGCCTCTTTTGGGGATGCCGCCACCAGCCAATGCCTCCATGCCAACGCATCACCGGCTAACGACGCACCCTTCGGACCGCCACTGCCAACGGAACAACTAGGACGCGAGGCCTTGGCCTGCATTGTTGTCACTCGCCTTGTTCCCCTTCCTCCCGCCCCTTCTGTGAGGGAGCCATAGAGCCTCTAGCCTGTTGTCAGCCACCTACACTCCTCCAGAACATAGTTGCCAACGGGAATAGCTTGGGCTTGAGGCCCAGCCCTAGGAGCAATTGTAGTCCTCTTTCTCCCGTTCTTCCGATGGACCGATACCTCGGAGGGGGTTGCCACCCCTGCTATTGTCGTTGACTACACTGACCGACTACCATGAGGAGCTCCTCAAGTTGGTGCAACGCTAGCCTAACCGAATGGTGCACGCCAATCGTTCTCCGCAAGTTATCTGATCCCCATCTCCATGGATTGTGGAACCAGTCCCTACTTGGTATCTCAACAATTGATTTCTCTGATTTTACTTTCCCATCTTTGCTTGAGTTGATATAGCTCCTTTTCATCTATTGCTCCCTTTTATTGCATGTCCACTTCATGATTTCATCATTATTGATGTGATGGGACATGATTCATGAATGATTATGAAATGCTTAGATCTAATTTGTATGTGCTCATGTGCTAATTTAACCTAGCTAATTAAGGGTTTTATGTCCTAGAGGCTCATCTTAAAAATTTATTTTGTTTGCTACCAAATTAATGTTCGAAATTGTAAGAGCTTCCTATGTTCAATCATGGATGTGAGAGCTTGCATACTTTAGGTTAATTTCTTCATTAATCCTATTTGTGAACCTCAATCACTTGGCATATTAACCAAATTTCTCATTTAGGCATTTAGATTTGCACATATTAGGCTTTAGGGTAATTTCATTAGAATCATCCTTCACCAAAATAACTAGTAAAACCGTAAGGTTAAAGCAACTGTCTGTACGAGATACAAAATAAGGGCATCGTACTGCTTTTTGAATTTTAGGCGATATATAACTTTTCCTATAGGGAAATCCGTGAAAGAATATAAATACTTTGCAATTAAAAGGAATAAGAGTCTCTTAAGGGACACCATAACCAGTTACACGCGCAGAGGCACAATGTTGTCAATTGGGCGATCACAACAGCGCTATACAAAAACAGAAGAAAAAGTTTTACCTCTTAGTAACGTAGATTCAAGCCTTGTAGAGCTTCTGCTTTGTCTCACAGAGGATGTGAGGATGGCAATAGCAAGTTAAGAGCATCGCCTTCGACTAACACCCGATGTATGCACACCGCTTCCAATCGCCAACAGAAGAACTGCCTTTCTTTCCCTCCCGAAGCCCCGAACCTACCCCAGTACCGCTGCAGATAGCAACGTTTCAGTTGTTTCAGCCGCCTGGACAGACGATGCAGAACCTCCTCCCCTGAAAGGAACTCAGCACCAGCAAGCGCTTCGTCCTCCTCCTCTCCGTCGATCAACATGCCGGAGCAGTCCCCGTCAGGAAGTGCTGCGGGTATGGGGTCGGGGTCGGGGTTAGGGTTAGGGTTAGGGCTAGGGTTCGCAGTCGGTTCCCCGATGGGGTCTAGAGAGGAGAAGGATGGGAGAATGGATTTTCTCTTCATTAGCTTCCATGGAGGTTGGAATCTGCTTTCGTTCTGCCTCAAACTACGTAGGAGCGAAAGGGAAGGTAACCACAGAGAGAGAGAGAGAGAGAGAGAGAGAGAGAGAGAGAGAGAGAGAGAGAGGATATTTCTGGAAGGGCTTTTAAATTTTTTTTTGATGGTAAAGGGATTTAAATTTATTTTTGAAATTAAATGGCTTTAAATTTTAATATGGAAGTTTTCACGACTCAGATTAAATCGGCACAAGGTTTAAACACTGGTCTGAAATTATTGAAATTTAGTAATTTCATATTAATTTTAGTTAAAATTAATTTGAAAAAGATATTGAGTTTAAATTTCTGTCAAAAAAAAAAAAAATCCTGTCAAAACTTGATAGTTTCAACAACTTTAATTGAATTTTAACGACACTATTAAAATCCAACTAAAATTCATTTTTTTTAAAAAATAATATTCATTATGCATCATTAATAAATTTAATTTAATTTTATAAAATTTTAAAATTATTAATATCTAATAATTAAAATTATTGGAACTGATATATTTGTCTTACGACTAAAATAAAAAATGAAACCTTGAGTTGACTTGATATAGAACTTGAAAATTCAAATTTTTAATCAATCGATAATTAACTATCATTTATTAATTAATGGTAGTAAGAAAATATTTTTGTGCAAGTTATACAGTGCATTTAAAGTAAACTATAGATTTTCATAATCTGTTTGTTTGTAAGATTAAATTTAATCAGATTAAAATTAAATTTAAATAAAAATATTTTTTTATTAAAAATTGTGAATGATGTGAAATAAAATTAGTTATTATGTTGAGATATATAAGAGGTGTGATATAACATTAGTTATTATATTGAGATATATGAGGAATGTGATATAAGTTAGTTATTATTTTAGTAATGTGTCTAAAATGTGAAATAAAATTAATTCTTAATATTAAATTTTATATGTGATATAATATGACAGATTAAAATTAAATTAGATTAATTTTTAATTTAAAAATAAACAAAGTACTACTAATATATAAGAGGTAAATTACATCTACGCTCCTTAGTTATAAAAAAAATGCAAATTAATCTCTAAAACTTTTCAATTTTTACAAGAGAAGTCTCTCATTAAATTTTGAAAATTAAAAAGTTGGAGATTGCTGAACAGTGAGGGGTTGCCATTGCCATATCAACAGTGGAACCCAATGTAGACATGGTGGCTCTTTATTGACCTGCAAAATCCAATAATTATTTTATAATTTGAAAATATTGTGTTTGTCTGCATTGACAGTATGAATAAAATATTAAACTTTTCAAATTTTTCGCCCTCCAGAAAAATATTAGATTCAAGTGTCAAATCATTTGGTGTCTGTTAGAATCTTCTCTAACACTCTTTGTCGAACAGCAACTCAATAGTAATTCCTTGTCAAACAGCGTCTCAAAGAGATATCACCAGATCGTACCTTCTGTATTACTATGTCAACTCAGCATTTAAAGTGACATAAGAGTCCACTGCCTAATCGTTCTTTGCAAGAATAAGTGTCAGATGGGATAGACCGTACCTATTATGTCCCATCCTCTCCAAGCTATAAATAAGGAAAAGGAGGAGAGCTGGGGACCTTTTCTCTCTCTGGCTGAGCCGCCTCCCTCTCTCTTGTACTCATTCGGTCTCCATTCAGAAATCAAGTTTTGTAAGAGAAGAGATTCGATTAGTGGATTTAAATCGCCTAGACGGCGTCGTGATTTTTCTCCCGGACACTCGGGTTTCCATATAAAAATTATCGTCTTATTTCATTCTATTTTGGTATATTTTTTACATCAACGGTGTCTGAATAGTTGACTGTCACTTGTGCACAAACTCACTAGTTATGTATATATAATAGCTAATGACTAGAGACTAAATAATTAGAGACTCGAACTAAAAAGAATTACACCCTCTCCAGCCTGCACCTTCTATGCTTTCTCCCTCCACAGCATATTTTTTAAAATTTAAAATTAGATAAATTACACTCCAACCTTGAGATTAGATGGAGAATGCATATTGATTCTAACTCTTACACTTTTACAAAAAAAATCGTCAAATAATATAATCACAGATAAACTACTAAATTAATTTAATTTCTGCTTTTTTTTCATGAACCTTTCAGACAAAAATCATCAATATTAACAAAATATTTATAGAATATATTTTAATAGTAATTCACTGAAAGGTTACCTAATTAAAGGGCCATCTTCAGCTCGTGGGGGGGAGGGGGGTAACGAGCAGAGGTGCGAGTAGAAATATCAAGAATAAAAAATTATTTTTATTGGGACTAAAAATTAATATCAAAGTCTTTCGAAAAATTTATTAGATTCAAATGTAGTTAGGCGTCTGTCCCCCAATTACTGCTCGCACGAGAGTTGAAAGTGGTGAGCAGAGATGTGAGTAGAGACTTCAAGAGTAAAATGTTACTTTCATTGGGACTAAAAAGCCGACACCAAAATCTTTCAAAAAATATTATTGGTTTCGGACATCTAACCATGTCAATCATCCGTCTCCCAATCGACACTTGGCGTGTGCGCATGGTGGGCCTACAGATAACAGTGTGTTCGCACTAAACCGCTCAATCATGCCAGCTGTCACGCGGTTAAAATACCTAATAATAAGTAATAAATATATATTTAATATAATTATTTATTACTAAATAATAAGTATATATTAATTATAATTAAAATACCTATTAGATTGACCCAACTTTAAATCTTAGTAAAACAATTTATTTTTTATTTAAAAAAAAATTAATTCATTAGAGGGCTTAAATTATCTCGATTAAAACTCGAGCTAGTTCAAACTCAAATCTAATTAAGATGAACTGAGCTTAGGCCGTATCCAGCTCGACTCTAACTTGAATTGTTCTCAGCCCTATGTACTGCACAGCGCGGCCAATTGCCGCTCGCCAATCCATGGTTGCCATCACTCGCTTCTCTCGTTATCCACACTTGCTACTCATAGTTAACACTGTTTGCATCGCTCGATCCACAGACTGCCCACCGTTAGCACTTTGCTTAACTGGCTGATGATGGTGCCACTGCGCTCACCTACAAATCACAGTGGGTTTAAATTAATCTAGTTGTGGTTTAACTAACTTGGGTTAATGGAAGTGACTTCCAATATAAACACAAACTTATGTAAATCAACAACCACAATCACATATGGGCATGGGTACCATGATATGATATCATGAGAGCAACTTAAAAGTCAAACTAGTTCACTGAAAAAATGATCAATTATGGGAATTTGGTGGAAGCACAACTGTTTGAAATAGCCAAAAAAGTTGCACTAGTCTGTATGTAGATTCCTTATTACAAAAAAAGTTTGTATTTAGATTAAAATAAAGATTGCAAAATTAGGATCAAATTTAGTTGAGTTCTTCATTTTAATTCAACTGACTTGTCACTCATTTTTCTCAATTAAGACAAATCTAATTTTGACTCTAAAAAATCGGTATGATTTTCAAAAATCCCAAATTTCATTATACTATTTTAATGGCTCTTAACATTTGTCCCTGTTTGACGCGAGGACTAAAACAGAATCAAAATGATACTAATTTAAAAAACAACAATAATAATAATAAATAAATATTTTAAATTATTTTACGCAAATTCAAATATAAAAAATATTATTTAACTTTATATACTCAATAATTTAAAATAAAAAATATCAACTTTATTTAACAGATCAAAATATTCAAATCGAATATTTTGATCTAAAATGTGAAATAAAATTTATATTTTTATTAAAAATTATTGAATATGTAAAGTAAAATATTATTTTTTATATTAAAATTTGTGTAAAATAATTAAAATAATTTATTTATTATTATTATTATTATTTTTTAAACTAATATTATTTTAATTCTATTTTGATCCTCGCACCAAACAGAGCCAGGATCTTCTAAGAAAACCATTTACTGTTTTCCATTAGTTGATCAATGAAACACCTTTATTTTAAATTCTTTTGGGCATTTTAACTCTATTGACATTACCATGGACTTCTTTCAATATTTTAAATCTCTTTTGATGAAAAACTGCAATTATTATTATTATTTGATAGTACTGCAAGTTTTTTTTTTTAAAGAACCATA
>JAEMOT010003919.1:237931-260526 GCA_019297695.1 Apostasia ramifera | reverse complement strand
GTTAAAATGCCTTGATTTAGATAAGATGAAAGTCAAATTACTTGCATTCTCTTTGAATTCAGAAAAAAATGATTGAATACTCATATAATTACAAGTATTCAGCTAAAATGACTTATAAAGCAATGAATTGTTCCCTAAATGCTTTTATTTGGCTTGAATTCAATGTTAATACAATTGATAGTTGCAAAAATATCACTATTCAATTAAAATACATTGATATGTCATATATCAATCTCTAAAAGGGCCTAATAGATAAAATAAATCGATATACTGTTAAACAAATGTGTAATTAACAGCATTATAATAAAACTCATTTGTATGTTCCTAATAGATCACCAAATATCTGCTTTTAGCTAAAATACATCGATATAACAAATATTATTTGTTTAATCAGAGTATTATACGCAAATGCCATGATTTATGCAAGATCAAAGTCAAATTACTTGTATTCTCTTTCAATTCAATTAAAAATGATTGATTACTCGTATAATTGCTAGTATTCCGTTAAAATAACTTATTATGCAATAAGAGTTTCTCTAAATGCTTGAATTCAAATTGAATTCGAAGTAAATGTAATGACTAGTTGCAAAAATATCACTATTCAATCCAAATACATGTATTATTTTAAAACTCAGACATATAACCCTAATAGCTCAGTAAATATCTACGTTCGGCTAAAATACGTCGATATATAACAGATATTAGTGATTTAATTAGAGTATTTTGTTACAATGCCTTTGTATAGATAAGATCAAAGTCAAATTACTTGTACTCTCTTCAAATTCATTTAAAAATAGATGATTACTCGTATAATTGCTATTATTCAGTTAAGAAAACTTATTATGTAATGAAACATTCTCCAAATACTTGTATTCGGCATGAATGCCACGTTAATGCAATGAATTATTTTAACAATGTATTCAATTCAAATACATATGTCATAAATCAGTTTTTAAAAGTGTCTAATAAGTTACAATAGATCAATATGCTGCGAAAACGATGTGCAATTGCTAGTATTATATTGAAACTTAATCATAAGTCTCGAATATATCGCCAAATGCTTGTTTCAGCTTAAATACTTCATTAAAGCAAATATAAGTTATTTTATCTGAGTATTACGTTAAATTTCTTTGATATAGACATGTTTGATGTGTAATTGCACGTATTCGTCTTAGAAAAATTCAAAAATCATTGAATAATCATATAGTACTGAGTATTCTGTCAAAATAATATATTGTGCAATGAATTATTGTCTAAATACTTGTGTACGACTTAAATTCAATGTTAATGCAATGAATAGCAATAAAAGTGCTACAATTCACTTGAAATACATTGATATGTCATACATTGATCTCTAAAGGTGCCTAATAAGTTGAAGTACGTCGATTACTATCAAAGAAATGTGTAATTGCCGATATTATAATAAACCTCAATCATATCTCTCTAAAAGATCGTCAAATATTTATTTTCTGCTAAAATGCATCGATATAGCAAATATTAGATGTTTAATCATAGTATTATGTTAAAATGCCTTGATTTAGATAAGATGAAAGTCAAATTACTTGCATTCTCTTTGAATTCAGACAAAAATGATTGAATACTCATATAATTGCAAGTATTCAGCTAAAATGACTTATAATGCAATGAATTGTTCCCTAAATGCTTCTATTTGGCTTGAATTCAATGTTAATACAATTGATAGTTGCAAAAATATCACTATTCAATTAAAATCCATTGATATGTCATATATCAATCTCTAAAAGGGCCTAATAGATAAAATAAATCGATATACTGTTAAACAAATGTGTAATTAACAGCATTATAATAAAACTCATTTGTATGTTCCTAATAGATCGCCAAATATCTGCTTTTAGCTAAAATACATCGATATAACAAATATTATTTATTTAATCAGAGTATTATACGCAAATGCCATGATTTATGCAAGATCAAAGTCAAATTACTTGTATTCTCTTTCAATTCAACTAAAAATGATTGATTACTCGTATAATTGCTAGTATTCCGTTAAAATAACTTATTATGCATTAAGAGTTTCTCTAAATGCTTGTATTCAAATTGAATTCGAAGTAAATGTAATGACTAGTTGCAAAAATATCACTATTCAATCCAAATACATGTATTATTTTAAAACTCAGACATATAACCCAATAGCTCAGTAAATATCTACGTTCGGCTAAAATACATCGATATATAACAGATATTAGTGATTTAATTAGAGTATTTTGTTACAATGCCTTTGTATAGATAAGATCAAAGTCAAATTACTTGTACTCTCTTCAAATTCATTTAAAAATAGATGATTACTCGTATAATTGCTATTATTCAGTTAAGAAAACTTATTATGTAATGAAACATTCTCCAAATACTTGTATTCGGCATGAATGCCACGTTAATGCAATGAATTATTTTAACAATGTATTCAATTCAAATACATATGTCATAAATCAGTTTTTAAAAGTGTCTAATAAGTTACAATAGATCAATATGCTGCGAAAACGATGTGCAATTGCTAGTATTATAATCAAACTTAATCATAAGTCTCGAATATATCGCCAAATGCTTGTTTCAGCTTAAATACTTCATTAAAGCAAATATAAGTTATTTTATCTGAGTATTACGTTAAATTTCTTTGATATAGACATGTTTATGTGTAATTGCACGTATTCGTCTTAGATAAATTCAAAAATCATTGAATAATCATATAGTACTGAGTATTCATTCTGTCAAAATAATATATTGTGCAATGAATTATTGTCTAAATACTTGTGTATGGCTTAAATTCAATGTTAATGTAATGAATAGCAGTAAAAGTGCTACAATTCACTTGAAATACATTGATATGTCATAAATTAATCTCTAAAGGTGCCTAATAAGTTGAAGTACGTCGATTACTATCAAAGAAATGTGTAATTGCCGATATTATAATAAACCTCAATCATATCTCTCTAAAAGATCGTCAAATATTTATTTTCTGCTAAAATGCATCGATATAGCAAATATTAGATGTTTAATCATAGTATTATGTTAAAATGCCTTGATTTAGATAAGATGAAAGTCAAATTACTTGCATTCTCTTTGAATTCAGACAAAAACGATTGAATACTCATATAATTGCAAGTATTCAGCTAAAATGACATATAATGTAATGAATTGTTCCCTAAATGCTTCTATTTGGCTTGAGTTCAACGTTAATACAATTGATAGTTACAAAAATGTCACTATTCAATCAAAATACATTGATATGTCATAAATCAATCTCTAAAAGGGCCTAATAGATAAAATAGATCGATATACTATTAAACAAATGTGTAATTAACAGCATTATAGTTAAACTCATTTGTATGTTCCTAATAGATCGTCAAATATCTGCTTTTAGCTAAAATACATCGATATTGCAAATATTATTTGTTTAATCTGAGTATTATACGCAAATACCATGATTTATGCAAGATCAAAGTCATTACTTGTATTCTCTTTTAATTCAATTAAAAATGATTGACTACTCGTATAATTGCTAGTATTCCGTTAAAATAACTTATTATGCGATAAGATTTTCTCTAAATGCTTCTATTCAAATTGAATTCGAAGTAAATGTAATGACTAGTTGCAAAAATATCACTATTCAATTCTAATATATGTATTATTTTAAAACTCAGACATATATCCCTGATAGATCACCAAATATCTATTCGTACCTAAAAGACGATGATATAACAAATATTAGTTGTTTAGTCACAGTATTATATTAAAATACCTTGATATAGACAACATGAAAGTCAAATTACTTGTATTCTCTTGCAATTCAATCAAAAATGATTGAATACTCATTTAATTACTAGTATTCAGTTAAAATAACTTATTATGCAATGAATCGACCTCTAAATACTTGTATTCCGCTTGAATTCAATGTTGTTTTAATGAATAGTTGTAAAAACGTTACTATTCAATTAAAATACAATGATATATCATAAATTAGTCTCTAAAAGTACCTAATATGTTAAAATACGTCGATATACTATTAACAATTTGTATAATTGCTGGTATTATACTCAAACTTAATCATATGTCTCAAATATATCCCTAAATGCCTGTTTTAGCTAAATACTTTGATAAAGCAAATATAAGTTATTTTATCCTAGTATTTTATTAAAATATCTTGATATAAATAAGTTTAAAGCCTAATTGCAAGTATTCTTTATAGATACGTTAAAAAATCATTGAATAATCTTATAGTAGCAAGTATTTCGTCAAAATAACTTATTTTGCAATGAAGTTTTTCCTAAATGCATGTATTTGGCTTGAATTCAACGTTAATGCAAGGAATTGCAGTAACAATGCCACAATTCAGTTGAAATATGTTGATATATAAATAATAAATCGGTCTCTAAAACTGCCCAATATGTTGAAATACATCGATGTCGTACCAAAGAAGTGTAATTGCTGATATTATATTAAAACTCAATCATATCTCTCTAATAAATTGCCAAATATCTCTTTTCGGCTAAAATGCATCGATATAGTAAATATTAGATATTTAATCAAAGTATTATGTTAAAATACCTTGATTTAGATAACATCAAAATAAATTTACTTGCATTCTCTTCAAATTCAATTAAGAATAATTAAATACTCATATAACTGCTAGTATTCAGTTAAAATGACTTATTATGTAACGAATCATTCTCAGTGATATGTCATTAATCAGTCTCTAAAACTACCTAATAGTTTATGATAGACTGATATACTGTCAAAAAATTGTGTAATTGCTAGTATTATATTAAAATTCAATCATATGTCCTGAATATGTCGCCAAAGCCTGTTTCAATTAAAATACTTCGATAAAAAAAATATAAGTTATTTTATCATTGTATTATGTTAAAAAGCATTGATATAGACAAGTCTAAAGTCTAATTGCACAATTGTTTTTTAAATATATTCAAATATTATTGAATAGACCTATAGTTGCAAGTAATCTGTCAAAATAACTTATTAATGCAACGCATAATTGTAAAACTGTCATAAACCAGTATCTAAAAGTGTCTAATTATTTAAAATAGATCGATATACTATAAACAAATATGTAATTGTCGGCATTATATTAAAACATCTGTCTTAGACTAAAATACATCGATATAGTAAATATTAGTTATTCAATAAGATTATTATATTAAAATACCTTAATATAGAGAAAATCAAAGTCAGGTTGCTTGTGTTATCTTCAAATTCAATCAAAAATGATAAACTACTCGTATAATTGCTTGTATTCAATTAAAATAACTTATTATGCAATAAATCGTACCCTAAATGCTTGTATTCTGCATAATTTCAACTTTAATGCTATGAATAGTTGTGAAAACATGATAATTCAATTCAAATATATTGATATATCATAAATCATTCTCTAAAAGTGATTAATAACTTAAAATAGATAGATATACTGTCAAAAAAATGTGTAATTATCAATATTATATAAAAACTCAATCATGCGTCCTTAATAAATCATCAAATATGTGCTTTCGGCTAAAATATATTTATATAGCAAATATTAGTTGTTTAATCGGAATATTATGTTAAAACGTCGGATATAGATAAGATCAAAGTTAAATTACTTGTATTTTCTTCGAATACAATAAAAAATAATTAAATACGCATATAATAGCTAGTATTTAGTTAAAAAGACTAGTTATGCAATAAATCACGAGTATTCAGAAAACATGACAGTGTGTGCAATGAATAGCGCTCTAAATGCTTGTATTCCGCTTGCATTTAATGTTAACATAATGAATAGTTGTAAATATGACACTATTTAATTCAAATATGTTGATATGTCACAAATTAGTCTCCAAAAGTGCCTAATAGGTTAAAATAGATCGATATGCTGTCAAAAACATGTTTAATTGCTTGTATTACTATAAAACTCAATCATATGTCCCTAATAAATTGTCAAATATCTGTCTTAGGCTAAAATACATTGATATAGCAAATATTAGTTGTTTAATGAGAGTATTATATTAAAATGCTTTAATATAGACAAAATTAGAGTTAAATTATTTATATTCCCTTTAAATACAATAAATAATAATTAAATACTCATATAATTGCTAGTATTCAGTTAAAATAACTTATTATGTAATAAATAGTTCTCTAAATACTTGTATTCGGCTTAAAATCCACATTAATGCAATGAATTGTTTGAAAAATGTCAATATTCAATTCAAATACATTGATATCTCATAATTCAATCTCTAAAAATACCTAATAAGTTAAAATTGATTGATATACTGTCAAAAAGATATGAAATTGCTAGTATTATATTAATACACAATCATATGACCCTAAATAGATTATCAAATATCTGCTTTTAGCTAAAATACATTGATACAGCAAATATTAGTTGTTTAACTAAACTATTATGTTAAAATATCTTGATATATACAAGATCGATATTAAATTTCTTCTATTCTCTTCAAATACAATAAAAATTGATCAAATACTCATATAATTGCTAAGATTCAATTAAAATAACGTATTATGCTATCAATCGCTCTCTTAGTGCTTGTATTCCGCTAGAATTCAAAGTTTACGTAATGAATAGTTGTAAAAATATGACTATTTCATTTAAATACATTTATATATCAAAACTCAAGTCTATAAAAGTGCCAAATAGGTTAAAATACATTGATATACTATTGAAAAGATGTATAATTATCGATATTATAATAAACGTCAATCATATATCCCTAATAGATCGCCAAATATCTACTTTCAGCTAAACTTCATTGATATAGTAAATATTAGTTGCTTAATTAGAGTATTATGTTAAAATACCTTGACATAAACAAGAGAAAAGTCAAATTACTTTCATTCTCTTCAAATAAAATTAAAAATAATTGAATACTCGTATAACTGCTAGTTTTCAGTTAGGATAACTTATTATCTAAATACTTGCATTCCGCTTGAATTCAACGTTAATATAAAAAATAGTTATGAAAATGACACTATTCAATTGAAATACATTAATATATCATAAATCAGTCTCTAAAAAGTGCCTAATAGTTTAAAATAGATTGATATACTGTCAACAAAATGTGTAATTATCAGTATTATATTAAAATACCTTAATATAGACAAGTTCAGAGTCAAATTGCTTATATTTTCTTCAAATTCAATCAATAATGATTGAATAATAGTATAATTGCTTGTATTTAATTAAAATAACGTATTATGCAATGAATCATTCTCTAAATGCTTGTATTCGGCTTAAATTTAATATTAATAAAATAAATAGTTGTGGAAATGCTATTATTCAATCCAATACATTGATAAGTCACAAATCTGGCACTAAAAGGATCCAATAAATAAAAATATGTTGAAATACTATCAAAAAGATGCGTTAATTACTGGTATTATATTAAAACTCAATCATATATCCCAAATTGATTGCTATATATCTTCTTTCGGCTAACGCACATCAATATAGTAAATAATAGTTGTTTAATCAGAGTATTATATTAAAATAACTTGATATATACAAAATTAAATTCAAATTACTTGTATTCACTTCAAATACAACCAAAAATAATTCAATACTTATATAATTGCTAATTTTTAGTTAAAATGACTTATTATACAATGAATAATTTTCTAAATACTTTTATTCGGCTTAAATTCAACGTTAATGCAATGGATAATTTTAAAAACATCACTATTCAATTCAAATACATTAATATATTATAAATCAGTCTCTAAAAATGCCTAATAAGCTAAAATAGATCGATATACTATCAAAAAGATGTGAAATTATTGGTATTATATTTAAACTCAAACATATGACTCAAATAGATTACCAAATATCTATTTTCTTTTAGAATACATCGATATGCAAAACATTAGTTGTTTAATGAAACTATTACATTAAAATGTCTTGATATAGAAAAGATTGAAGCTAGATTGCTTGTATTTTCTTTAAATATAATAAAAAATAATTAAATATTCATATAATTACTGATATTCAATTAAAATGACTTATTATGCAATGACTTGCTCTCTAAATGCTTCTGTTCAGCTCAAATTCAATATTAATGCAATGTATAGTTGTAAAAATATCACTATTTAATTGAAGTACATTGATATATCACAAATCAATTTTCAAAAATGCCTAAAAGGTTAAAATAGATCAATATAATATCCAAAAGATGTGTAATTGTCAGTATTATAATAAAAATTAATTAAATATTCTTAATAAATTGTCAAATATCTTTTTTCAGCTATAATTCATAAAAATAATAAATATTAGTTATTTAATCAGAATATTATATTAAAATACTTTAATATAGATAAAATCAGAGTCAAATTATTTTTATTCTCTTTAAATATAATAAAATAATTGAATACTCATATAATTGCTAGTATTTAGTTAAAATAACTTATTATACAATGAACTATTTTCTAAATGTTTGTATTCAGCTTGAATTCATCGTTAATATAATAAATAATTGTAAAAGATTATTCAATTCAAATAAATGGATTTGTCATAAATCTATCTCTAAAAGTCTCTAATAAGATAAAATCGATCGATATATTGTTAAAATAATATGTAATTACTGCTATTATATTAAAACTCAATTATATTTCCCTAATAGATCATCAAATATCTGCTTTAGGCTAAAATATATTAATATATAAAATACTAGTTTTTAAATATGAGTTTTATGTTAAAATACCGTGATATAGATAAAATCAAAATCAAATTACTTGTATTCTCTTTAAATATAATCAAAAATAACTGAAAACTCCTATAATTACTAGTATTTAGTTAAAATAAGTTGTTACGCAATGAATTATTTTCTAAATACTTGTATTTGATTTAAATTCAACGTTAATGCATTAGATAGTTGTAAAAATATTATTATTCAATTCAAAAATATTGACATGTCATAAATTAGTCTCTAAATATGCATAATAAGTTAAAATAGATCGATATACTATTATAAAGATGTGTAAATATTAGTATTATATTAAAGATCAATTATATGTCCCTAATAGATTGCTAAATATCTGCTTTCGGCTAAAAACATAGATATAACAAATACTAGTTATTTAATGAGACTATTATATTAAAATACCTTGATATAGATAAGATCAAAGTGAAATTACATGTATTCTCTTCAAATACAATTAACAAAAATTGAATACTCATATAATTACTAATATTTAGTTAAAATAACTTGTTATATAATGAATCAATTTCAAAATGCTGGTATTCGATTTGAATTCAACATTAATGCAACAGATATTTGCAAAAAGTTACCATTCAATTTAAATACATTAATAGGTTAAAATAGATCGATATACAATTAAAAAGATGTGTAATTATCAGTATTATATTAAAACTCAGTCATATGTCTCTAATAAATTACTAAATATTTACTTTCGGCTAAAATATATCGATATAGCAAATATTAGTTATTTAATCAGAGTATTATGTTAAAATGACTTGATATAAATAAAATCAAAGTCAAATTGCTTGCATTCTCTTTAAATTCAATGAAAAATAATTTAATACTCGTATTTTAGCTAATATTCACTTAAAATAACTTATTATGCAATGAATTATTCTCTCAATACTTTTATTCCGCTTGAATTCAACGTTAATATAATGAATGGTTATAAAAATATTACTATTTAATTCAAATATAGTGATATATCATAAATTAGTCATTAAAAGTACCTAATAGATTAAAATAGACTAATATACTATCAAAAAGATGTGTAATTATTAGTATTTTATAAAAACTCAATCATATATCCCTAATAGATCACCAAATATCTACTTTAGGGTAAAATATATCGATATAGCAAATATTAGTTGTTTGATCTGAGTATTATATTAAAATGCCTTGATATAAATAAAATCAAAGTTAAATTACTTACATTCTCTTCAAATTCAATCAAAAATAATTTAATACCAGTATTTTTGCGAATGTTCACTTAAAATGTCTTATTATGCAATGAATCGTTCTCTCAATGCTTTTATTCCGCTTGAATTCAATGTTAATATAATGAATAGTTATAAAAATATCACAATTTAATTCAAATAAAATGATATGTCATAAATTAGTCTGTAAAAGTACCTAATAGGTTAAAATAAATCGATATACTATCAAAAAATATGTAATTATCGATATTTTATTAAAACTCAATCATATATCTCTAATAGATTACCAAACATTCGCTTTAGACTAAAATATATCGATATAGTAAATATTAGTTGTTTGATCAGAGTATTATATTAAAATATATTGATATAAATAAGATTAAAGTCAAATTACTTGTATTCTCTTCAAATTTAATCAAAAATAATTTAATACTTGTATAATTGCTAGTATTCAATTAAAATAATATATTATACAATAAACCATTCTCCAAATACTTTTATTCCGCTTGAATTCAACGTTAATGCAACGAGTTGCTATAAATATGTCACTATTTAATTCAAATACATTGATATATCATAAATTAGTCTTAAAAGTGCCTAATAGATTAAAATAGATTGAAATATGATCAAAAAGATATGTAATTATCGATATTATATTAAAAATCAATCATATGTCCCTAATATATCACCAAATATCTACTTTTGATTAAATAAATCGGTATAGTAAATATTAGTTATTTAATCAGACTTTTATGTTAAAATACTATGATATAGACAAATTTAAAGTTAAATTACTTGTATTCTCTTCAAATACAATAAAAATAATTGAATACACATATAATTATTAGTATTCTGTTAAAATAACTTACAATATAATAAATCGTTCTCTAAATGCTTTTATTCCGATTTAATTCAATATTAATATAATAAATAGTTGTAAAAACATCACTGTTCAATTCAAATACAATGACATATCATAAATCAGTATATAAAAATACATAATAGGTTAAAATAGATCGAGATACTGTCAAAATGATATATAATTGTCTGTATTACATTAAAAATCAGTCATATGTCCGTAAAATGTCACACAATATCTGCTTTTAGTTAAATTCATCAATGTAGCAAATATTTATTATTTAATGAGACTATGATGTTAAAATACCATGATATAGACAAGATCAAAGTCAAATTACTTGTATTTTCTTCAAATACAATAAAAAATAGTTAAATACTTATATAATTGCTAATTTTCAGTTAAAATGACTTATTATGTAATGAATCGTTCTCTAATTGTTTGTGTTCCACTTGAATTTAACGTTAATATAACGAATAATTACAAAAATATTACTACTCAATTTAAATATATTGATATATCATAAACTAGTCCCTAAATAAGCCTAATAGGTTAAAATAGATTAATATATTATCAAAAAAAAGTATAATTATCAGTATTATGTTAAAACTCAATCATATGTCCCTTATAGATTGCCAAATATCTGTTTTTGGTTAAAATACATCGATATAGTAAATATTTATTATTTAATCAGAGTATTATGTTAAAATACCTTAATATAGACAAGATCAAATTTAAATTGCTTGTATTCTCTTCAAATATAATAGAAAATGATTGAATAATCCTATAATTGCTAGAATTTAGTTAAAATAACTTATTATGAATTGAATTATTCTCTAAATGCTTGTATTCCTCTTAACTTCAACGTTAATGCAATGAATAATTGTAAAAATATTACTATCTAATTTAAATATATTGATATGTCATAAATCAGTTTCTAAAAGTGTCTAATATGTCAAATTAATTTATATACTGTCAAAAAGATATGCAATTATCTGTATTTTATTAAACTCAATTATATGTCCCTAATAGATTATTAAATATTTACTTTCAGCTAAAATACATTGATATAATAAATATTAGTTGTTTAGTCAAAGTATTATGTTAAAATATCTTGATATAGACAAGATCAAAGTTAAATTACTTATATTTTTTTTAAATACAATCAAACATAATAAAATACTAATATAATTGCTAGTTTTCAGTCAAAATGACTTATTATGTAATAAATTGTTCTCTAAATACTTGTGTTCCGCTTGAATTTAACGTTAATATAATGAATTATTCTAAAAATATTACTATTTAATTCAAATCATTGATATGTCATAAATCAGTCTCCAAAAATGCCTAGTAGGTTAAAATAGATCGCTATACTGTAAAAAAATATGTAATTAGCAGTATTATATTAAAAATCAATCATATGTCCCTAATAGATCACTAAATATCTATTTTCGATTAAAATAAATTAATATAGTAAATATTAGTTATTTAATCAGACTTTTATATTAAAATGCTGGATAGGGGTAAATTTAAAGTCAAATTGCATCTATTCTCTTCAAATATAATAAAAAATGATTGAATACTCGTATAATTACTAGTATTCTGTTAAAATAACTTACTATGTAATAAATCATTCTCTAAATTATTTCGATTGAATTCAATATCAATATAATAAATAGTGGTAAAAATATCACTATTAAATTCAAATACAATGACATGTTATAAATCAGTCTTTAAAAATATCTAATAAGTTAAAATAAATCAAAATAATATAAAAAAGATTTATAATTATTAATATTACATTAAAACTCAGTCATACATCCCTAAAATATCACCAAATATCTGTTTTCAACTATCTGAATGCAAATATCTAAAAGATTTATATATTTTCAATTAATGTATAGTATCAAATAAATGAATTTATATGGTGAATTCTCTAAATACGAACATACAGATAAAATGTATTGATAGAATGGTGTGTACACCTTTAAACTCTCTTGACATGTAACAAATCAGTATCTAAATACTAGTAGTCTTTTCAAATACATAGAAATAGTCTCAGATATCTATATAATTATAAGTATTTAGTTAAAATAAGTAGGACATATAACAAATTTGTTTTTAAATTCTTGTAATTAGCATACATTTACAGATATAGCAATAAATAATTATGTAGTTACTAATATTCAACTAAAATATCTTTGTATGTATGAAATTAATCTCTAAATGCATATATTTTGTTGAAATTCAGTGACATAATAATGAATGATTAGAGAATTGTTAGTATTATATTAAAATGTCCTAATATACAGGAAATCGATATCTATGTCATTCCCAGTATTATATTTAAATAGCATCAAATAGTTGTATAATTATAAGTATTTCATAAAAATAGCTTGAATTACAATGAATCAGTCTCTAAATGCATGACTTAGCTTAAATTCCTTGGTATAGTAATAAGTTGTAACCTAATTGTTTAAATTCAGTTAAAATATAATGAAATGTAAAGAAATATTCTCGAAAAGCCTGCATTCATTTGAAGTACATCTATATGCCAATAAATGGTTCTATAACAACTGGCATTTCATTAAAATTTACTGGTAAGTATGAAATTTCTCACTAAATGTGGGTATTCATAAGAAAAACAATGATATAATCATAAATAGTTGTAAAATAGTTAGTATTTTACTAAAACACCTTAACATATAATGAATTGCATCCAAATGCAAGTATTCAAATCAAAAACTATGAAATTGCATCGAATATTCTTATAATTTTTGGTTTTTACATAGTA
The DNA here is from genome assembly GCA_019297695.1 of Apostasia ramifera. Classification (NCBI taxonomy): domain Eukaryota; kingdom Viridiplantae; phylum Streptophyta; class Magnoliopsida; order Asparagales; family Orchidaceae; genus Apostasia; species Apostasia ramifera. Next base: position 246,918 of record JAEMOT010003919.1, on the reverse strand, counting down.
TAACGTGATATGCAATGAATCATCTCTAAATGCGTGTATTTAACATAAATTTTGTGATATAGTAATAGATAGTTAAAAATACCTTAATATATAATAAATCGATGTCTTAATACTAGTATTATATTCCAACACATTAAAATAATATTGAATAGTTAGATAATTGCAAGTATTCAGATCAAATGACTTGATATATAACGATTTAGTCTCTAAATACTTAAATTTAGGTAAAATACGATAATATAGCAAGGAATAGTTGCATGATTATTAGGATTAGATTAAAATGCCTTTATAAGTATCGACTTCATCTTTAAATATGTGTATTCAATCGAAATGCATCAATATAATACTAAATGATTGCAAATTATTAGTTTTTTTTTAACTAAAAATTAATAGTATTATTTTTAAGTACCATGCTTTGTAAGAAATTTGTGTCTAAATGTAATTTTGTTGTTAAAATACATCGAAATAGTGTCGAATGGCTATGTAATTACAAGTATTCATTAAAACAACGTGCTATATAATGAATCAGTCCCTAAATCCATGTATTCACCTAAATATCATTGATATAGCAATTTATGACTACTTAATTATCAAACTTTTATTAAAATACTACAATATGCAACGGTTCGATTTTTAAAAAGATGTACATCATTGAAATATGTCAATATATCTTCAAATAATTATATAATTACTGGTATTCTATTAAAATATTATTTTATGTATGAGGTTGGACTTTAAAAGAGCGTACTCAGCAGAAATATATCGACATTATAATAAAAAGGCATTTAGTGACCTCATAATTGTTAGTTCGCCACTAAAACATAACAATTGGACTCGAAATATGTGTACTTAGAAGAAACACAATGATATGACTATTAATGGTTATCAAATACTCAGTATTCTGTTAAATATATTTTGATATATAACAAATTAAAAATTAAAGGTAAGCATTTTATTCAAATACAGTGCTATTACATTGTACAGTCATCTATTTAAAGTATTTAGTTAAAATAACTTGATATGTAAAATATAAGTTTATAAGCATCAAATTGGTCTCCAAATGCTATGCTTATTTGAAATTTGTCAATATAATAATGAATAATTAGAAAAATAATAGTATACTTTTAAAATACTTTGATATGCAATGACTTAGTGGCTTATTGCTAGTAGTGTGTTGAAATACATTTAAATAGTATCGAATAGTTCTATGATTGCAAATATTTTTTTAAATTTACTTGACATGTAACGAATTGAGCTCTAAATGCACTTCTTCAGCTTACATTTTATGATATAGCAATGAGCAGTTGCATAATTTTTTGAATTCAGTTAAAATGCAATGATATGTAATGAATCGATCTCTAAAAATTAGCATTATATCGATTTATTATTATATAGTTTTATAATTGCTAGTATTCTATTAAAACTTTTAGATATGTCCAAAATTGATCTTAAAATACAAGAATTTATTAAAAATACATCGATACAACACTGAATAGTTGTGAAACAGTCAATATTCTCTTAAAATCCTTTGATGTGTAACGAATCAGTGCTTAAATAGTAGTATTGTATTGAAATACTTTAAAATAGCAATGAACAATTGTCTAATTACAAATGTTAAAGTTGAAATAACTTGATATGTAATAAATTAACATTTAAATGCATTGGTTTAACTGCAATTCAGTGATATTATAATGAATAGTTGAATAATTGTGAGTTCTTAATTAAAATAGCTTCATATGCATCGAATTTGTCTCCAAATGATTGAATTCATTATTAATAAGTCGTGATAATATTGAATAGTTGCAGAATTATTAATATTCTATTATCCACCTTGAAATATAACAAATCAATATTTAAATGCTAGTATTATTTTCAAGTATATTGAAATAGCGTATTCTTTTAAAATATCATGATACGTAACAAATTAGTATCCAAATTTTAGTATTCTTTTCAAATACATTTAAAAAATATTGAATAGTCATATAGTTGTAAGTATTCTTTTAAAAATTATATAATATGTACAAATCAATTTGTAAATGTGTATATTACCATAAATTTGTCTATATAACCACGAAAAGTTACATAATTATCAGAATTCAGTTAAAATGCGATAATATATAATGATTCTTTTTATAAAAGGTTGCATTTAATTGAAATGCATCGATATATATTTTTATGTAATTGTATAATTACTAGTTTTCTATTAAAATACATTAATATCTATAAAATTAGCTTGTAAAGTGTGTATTCAAAAGTAATACATCGATCAAACAATGAGTCTTTGTAAAATAGTTTGTATTCTATTAAAATAGTTTGATATGCAATGAGTCAGTGTCTATAAGCAAGTATTCTATTTGAATACAAGATATTTATATCGAATAGTTGAATAATTACAAGTATTAAATTGAAATAACTTCATATGTAACAATTTGGTGTCTAAATATGTGTATTTTACTTAAATTCAATAATACAACAACAAATAGTTGAATAATAGCTCGTAACCTTATAAAAACCTTTATATGTATCGAACATGTCTCTAAATGCAAACATACAGTTGAAATATTTTGAAAGAATGATGTGCATAGTTTTAAACTATCTTAATTTGTAACAAATCAGCTTCCAAATGCTTCTATTCTATTCAAATACAAAGAAATAATCTCAAATACTTGTATAATTACAAGTATTCAGTTAAAATAAGTTGATATATAATGAATTATATTTTAAATACAATTAGCATACATTTTCTGATACATCAACAAATAGTTATGTAGTTACTGATATTCTCTTAAAATATATTTGTATTGAATTAGTCTCTAAATATATATGTTTAGTGAAAATTCAATGACATAATATTAAATAATTAGAAAATTATTAGTATTATATTAAAATACCTTAATAAGCAGGAAATTAATATCTACGTGCTAGTATTCTATCCTAATATATTTAAATAGCATCAGATAGTTATATAATTGAATGTATTTCATAAAAATAATTTAATTTGCAATAAATCGTTCTCTAAATACGTATACTTAACTTAAATTCATTGATATAGTAATAAGTAATAACATAATTGTTTGAATTCAGTTAAAATATAATGAAATGTAAAGAATCATTCTCGAAAAACTTGTTTTCACTTAAAGTACATCTATATGTTCATAAATAATTTTATGACAACTGGCATTTCATTAAAATTTACTATTATGTATGAAATTTCTTACTAAATAATTATAAAATAGTTAGTATTTTATTAAAACACCTTGACATATAACGAATTGTGACTAAATGCAAGTATTTTATTCAAAATCTATGAAATTGCTTCGAATATTTTCATAATTTTTAGTAATTATAAAATATAACTTGACATGTAATGAATCGATCTCTAAATACATATATTTAACATAAATTCTGTGATAGAATAATAACTAGTTAAAATATCTTAATATATAATGAATTGAAATCTTAATACTAATATTATGTTCCAACATATTGAAAAGAATATCGAATAGTTATGTAATTGCAGCTATTCAAGTCAAATAACTTATTATATAATTATTTAGTTTCTAAATGCTTGAATTTAAGTAAAATAAGATGATATGGCAATGAATAGTTGCATGATTGATAATAATAGATTAAAATACCTTTATAAGTGTCAAATTCATCTTTAAGCATGTTTATTCAACTGAAATGCATCAATATAATACTAAATTATATTGAATTATTAATATTATTTTAAAGTACCATGATATGTAAGAAATTTGTGTCTAAATGCAATTTGTTTTGCTGACATACATCGAAATAGTATTAAATACTGTGTAACTGCAAGTATTCGTTAAAACAACTTGATATGTAACAAATCGGTCCCTAAATCCCTGTATTCACCTAAAAAGCATTGATATAGACATGAATAACTGCATAATTATCAAATTGTTTTTTTTTTAAATACAATAATATATAATAGTTTGATTTCTAAAAAGTTGCACTTATTTGAAATACGATAATATATCTTCAAATAATGGTATAATTACTGGTATTCCATCAAAATATAGTTTTATGTATGTGGTTGGTCTCTAAATAAGTGTATTCAGTAGAAATATATTGACATTATAATGAAGAGGCATTTAGTGACCTCATAATTGTTGGTTTGATTTAGAAGATCTTGTTATGTTTTGACATTGGACTCGAAATGTGTGTATTTAGAAGAAACACAATTTTATGACTATTAAGGGTTATAAAATACTCAGTATTTTATTAAAATATATTGATATATGAATTAAAGATTAATGGCAAGCATTATATTCAAATACAATGATATTACATTATACAGTCATATATTTGTAGTATTTAGTCAAAATAACTTGATATGTAAAATATCAGCCTCTAAATATGTGTATCTCGTATTAATTCGATAACATAATACTAAATAGTCATGTAATTGCTGATATTCAATTAAAATAAGTTTATAAGTATCAACTTAGTCTCCAAATGACTATGCTTATTTGAAATTCGTCGATATAGTAATAAATAATTAGAAAAGTGATAGTATTCCTTTAAAATACTTTAATATGCGGTGAATCGATGTCTAATTACTAGCAGTGTGTTGAAATATATTTAAATAGTATCGAATAGTTATAAGATTGTAAATAAATTTTTAAAATTGCTTGACATGTTACAAATTGAGCTCTAAATGCGTATCTTCAGCTTAAATTTCTTGATATAGCAATGTGCAGTTGCATAATTATTTGAATTTAGTTAAAATATAATGACATATAATGAATCGGTCTCTAAAAACTAGCATTTAGTAGAAATACATCGATTTATTATTATATAATTTTATAATTACTAGTATTCTATTAAAGCTGTTAGATAAGTCCAAAATTGGTCTCGAAATGCGAGAATTCATTAAAAATACATCAATATAACACTGAATAATTGTGAAAAAGTCAATATTCTCTTAAAATACTTTGATGTGTAACGAATTGGTGCCTAAGTACTAGTATTATGTTCAAGTATATTGAAATAGCAATGAACAATTGTCTAATTACAAGTGTTAAGTTGAAATAACTCGATATGTAATAGATTAGCATTTAAATGCGTTGGTTTAACTACAATTCAGTTGTGGGTTCTTAATTGAAATAGCTTCATATGCATTGAATTTATCTCCAAATGATTGAATTCATAATTAACAAGTTGTGATAATAGTGAATAATTGCAGAATTATTAGTATTGTATTATAGTATCTTGATATATAATAAATTGATTTCTAAATGCTGGTGTTATGTTCAGCTATATTGAAATAGCTTGTTCTTTTAAATATCATGATATATAATAAATTAGCATCCAAATTTTAGTATTTCGTTGAAATATATTAAAAAAATATCAAATAGTCATATAATTGTAAGCATTTGATTAAAAATAACATAACATGTATAAATCGATTTGTAAATGCGTATATTACCATAAATATGTCTATATAACAACGAATAGTAACATAATTATCAGTATTCAATTAAAATGCGATAATATATAACAATTCTATTTCTAAAAAGTTGTATTTAATTGAAAATGCATCAATATATTTTTCAGTAATTGTATAATTACTGGTATTCCATTAAAATACATTGATACATATAAAATTAGCCTCTAAATATGTGTTTTCAATAGAAATACATCAATCAAACAATGAGTATTTGTTAAATAATTTGTATTCTATCGAAATAATTTGACATGCAAAGAGTCGGTGTTTACATACAAGTATTCTATTTGAATACAAGATATTTATATTGAATAGTCTTATAATTATAAGTATTAAGTTAAAATAACTTCATATGTAACGAATTAGTGTCTAAATACGTGTAATTTGCTTAAATAGTTGTATAATGGATCGTAATCAAATGAAAACCTTTATATGTATTGAATAAATCTCTAAATGCAAAATATAGTTGAAATATATTGATAGAACAGTGTGTTTACTTTTAAATTATTCTGATTTGTGACAAATTAGCATCTAAATACTAGTATTTTATTTAAATATATAGAAATAGCCTCAAATATCTATATAATTATAAATATTCAGTAAAAATAAGTTAATATATAACAAATTAGTTTTTAAATGCTCGTAATTAGCATACATTTTAAGATATAGCAACAAATAGTTATGCAGTTACTAATATTTAATTAAAATATCTTTGTATGTTTTGACTTAGTCTCTAAATGTGTATATTTAGTTGAAATTCAATGATATATTATTAATTAGAGAATTGTCAGTATTAAAATATCCCAATTTGCAAGAAATCGATATTTACGTGCTAATACTCTGTTCTAATAATTCAAATAGCATGAGATAATTGTATAATTGTAAGTATTTCATAAAGATAATTTGATTTACAACGAATAGTCTCTAAATATGTGTACTTAGCTTAAATTTATTGATATAACAATAAGTAGTAATATAATTATTCGAATCGAAGGTCTTATAAAATGGGTTGTGGCCTTATCTAATTGAATGGAGTGTCCAAAAATAGAGGCGAATGGGTTAGTGGACTTCGATGCTAGAAAACATTATCTTGATGAGATTTTCATTTCAGCAGAACGCATTTCAGGTTTTCGACAACTTGTTGTAATTGAGAAAAATCCCCATTACTGCACTCAGTGCTATAAGCTTAGCCATTCTCTCCGATCATGTTACTTTCAATACCCTAAGCTCAGACCTCCGATATCTAAAGGCCATGCGGCCCATGGTGAGCCCTTCTCTCCAAAGGCTATGGATAAGTCTAATTTAGTTTCTTGCGGACCTTCCCAGGCCCTTCTTAAAGCCCATTCCACCTCTTCTATTGCCCACTCTCCTCGTATTGGGCCTCATCACATCCATTTTAGCCCAACTCTTTCCAAAGAAGCCCTTGGGCCCTCCCTAGCTAAAGCCCATTGTAATCCCTCCTAGTCTCCAATCTCCTTCTCTTTGCTCACCTCCTAATCTAGTTGACAATGGGCCCCCCTTGAAACCCATTTGGTTCTTGGGCCTAACATGGCCCAAGAAGCCTCCCTCTTCATTGGAAATCCTCCACCACTCCAAGAAGCAATTTGCCTTTGGGCCTACTTGAGACCCCTCTTGTATCACTCTCTTGCGATGGGCCTCAACAAGCCCATCTTATTGTTAATGTCACTCAAGCCCACTCCAAAGCCCACCCTCTTCATCTTAACGATCCTTCTTCAATCCAATTGCAAGACCATTGCCCTCATAACCCTAATTCTCTTTCTGAAGACCCATCTCTTCAGCATGAGCTTTCACCTCTTTTACTAAGCCCAATTCCTTCCCAAGATCTTCATAGGCCTCTGGTAAGAGGAAAGTGTAGCTCTCCCTCTCCTCCCATCCCCCAACCAAAAAAAAAAAAAAAAAATCTATTTGTGGGGTCTTATTTTCGGCCTTTGGCCTTTTGGGCCTTCTTATCCTTTCTCAAGTTCTCATCTCTGTTAGGCCTTGATCCATTTTGGGCCCCATTAACTCCTTGCACTATTTTTGGCCTTGGGCCTATATCCTTTGAGCTTGGTCCCTGTTCTCATCTCATCTTTAGATGGGCTTCTCTCTGCTTGGGCTTTCCCCGAGGGCACTGTTAGATGGGCTCTACTCATGGGATTTCTTTGGGCCTCATAGTAAGGCCCTCTTTTGGGCTTTGAACCTTTTCCCTGGGCTTTGTAAGGCTTAACCTGCTTTGGGCCTAGCTGTTTCGGCTGGCCTTCTAAAGTTAAGTGATGGGCCTCGGGCCTCTTTTGAGCATTTTGTAATGATTTACTTATTCCCTTTCCTTTAAAGGCATTGGGCCTCTAATGCATTAAATTAATATGTGGTGTTTTGGGCTTTCCTTTTGGTGGGATTTTGCTTCCCAATTTGGATTTTGCCTTAGTTTTCTCGTGTATTGGGCCTTTGGCCTTTCTCTTAAGCATGTAATAGCATGAGCCAAAAGTGTTTGCCATGTTGGCGGGATGGGGCCCGATGAACAATGTCTCCCCTTGTTTTATTAAAAAAAATATAATTGTTTGAATTCAGTTAAAATATAATGAAATATAAAAAATTATTCTCGAAAAGCATATATTCACTTGAAGTGGATCTATATGTCAATAAATATTTTCATAACAACTGATATTTCATTAAAATTTGCTGGCATGTATGAAATTTCTTATTAAATATGGGTATTCATAAGAAAACAAATGATACAATTATAAATAATTGTAAAATAATTATATTTGCAGTTAAAAAGTTTTTTAAGATGAAAACAGTAATAGTCCAACTGATCGTTTGAAGAGGTTCGATATTTTCGAGCCCTTCCCATTTTTGAAGGAATGAGTCTTTGAAATAGAAGACACATGAATCAGAAACATCTATGAGATGGAACTCTAAGCAGTGGCATTAGACCCTTCGCCTTCGATAGACTCAGAGTCTTCGAAGATTCAAATTAACCAAAATAAAGGTTTCTGCGAAGCCAAGGTTATCCCATGGAAAATAACTTCTGAATAATTGTGATTTCGACAGAATCAACCACTCTCTTCTGTCGAGAACACAATAGGGCAACCAACAGTGGCATCTATAAATAGGCCCCCAGCCTAGTCTACTGGTAAAGTTATTGGCTGCTGGATGGATTTCCATAGTGTTGAACTGTAGAGGCCGGAATCTTAAAGTGTTCTAAGTGCAAGACAAGAATCAATGAGCGAAAGAAGAGAAGATTGGAGAGCCTCCTCTTCTACTACTGAGTCCCAAACTCTCCCTCTCTCGCCTGAACCTAAAAAGCTCATGTTGGCCATAACTGTTCTCTAAGAATGATTCAGCAAGATAAAGTCCTAGAATCTTCGAAATGCCATAGGTTTTCAAAAATTATCATCTGGGTCCCTTTTTTATTTTTTTATTATTAAAAAATATAAAAATTATCATTATACCCATACCCTCCCTCTCTCCTCCAGATCCGGCAGCCGCGCCGCCACCGCGTCGCCCCGCGCCC